>BGPR01025803.1:0-22059 GCA_013235015.1 Araneus ventricosus
ACATTGTACTTCGTTCAGTTACGTATTGCTGTATAAATGAGACAAAGGAATGTTAATTTTTAATGTTAAATCTATTTTTAAATGCAATAAATTATTTTAGTGAAAAGTTTAAGAAAAATCAAAATTTAAAAGCAAATATTCCCGAATTCATCAGTCAATAGCTGAAAACTATGGCGGCGTTGCTTGGGATCCATATTTTTTTTCATATACCGGCCTCCTGTTTTTTTTTTTCCACTACAAATATTGTCACTCCTAGACTTAAATCTTCTTTGAATCCTTTCTTGTTGAATTAAAACTTTCAAGTAAAGCGCTTTTTATCATCTTATAACAGTATGGTCTGAAAGAAAATGCAGAAAAAATTTGATAAACAATGTTTATTTTAAGCAATATGTAGTTCAATAACTAACACAGCTTTTACAATGAGCATATATACTTATACCGTATAACTTGGTTACAGTGAAACCTAAATAAATGTTTTATAAAATCAGATAAGAAAGTCAAAATCTCTCGAGAACAATTCTCACTCAAAAATTTCGCTGAAGAAGAATTTCGCCGGACAAAGAATACTTTTTAACCTCAGTTAGGGGAATTGACTATAGTGCTTCTTTATACATAACGTTTCTTTGTCCCGCCAGAAGGGAGAGTATACATACACAGATTACTGGCCATTCTACTCGTGAGAGCATCTAAATAGTTCTGGCATTATTTTGAGCCTCTAATCATATTTTGCTTTAAAAAACAGGCATAAATACGGTAATGCTTGTCTCCATGGCGCCCTAAAACTGGCATCTGCAACATCTATACTTCACTTGTGCCCGGTTCTTTACGCCGCTTCTTCAGGTGATTAGGATCATTCAAGAATTGTTCAATTTCAACGAAACATCGTAATGCTAAACTAACGTCATTGGATGTTTCGGTGCATGTTAACGACGAAATAAAAACGGAAGTTAAGTGCATTCTACAAAATAACAGCGGAGTAAAAGATCTACCTTCACCAAAAGCAATATTTTCTTGGCTTTAACAGTGGTAAAACTGCATTGAATAAAGTTTGATGAAACAATACATTTGATTTTATACACTAAAGCATTGTTAGAATTTGGAGTGTAAAATGAATTTTTTGAAACCTTAATTACAGTTAGAGAAAAAAATTGTGCAATAGTAAGTGGTATTATTAAAAAGATAATTATTTGCTCATTAATGTGATGCAAAAATAATTTTCGTACCATAAGTATTTCAAGAAGTTATTAGCGAAAAAATGTCTAAAAATAGCTTAATTTTCGTAATTTAATTAAATAAATAAATCTAATTTGAATTTTAAAATAATTTTAAGGCGTTTGCTCCCTCTTGTGCTAATCCATCACTTTGCCAAGTTGGTAGCCGTAAGTCCAACGGTGTGGGGCGTGCACAGAACAAAAAAAAATGAACAAACATACAAACACTTTTATAACCTCTTTAATATATATATATATATATATCAAAATAACATATAAACCTGAAATAAAAACTCTCAAAACAGTAAAAAAAAAAGGACAAAATGGCTAAATAAGCAAAAACCAGAAAAACCAAAAAAAATTGAAAAAATATCATAGCGAGCCGCTCGTCCGGGAAGGAAGCTCGCTCATGATATATATATATAATATATATATATAATATTTTGTTCATACATCAGGTTTTACCAGTATGTTTTACAAAGACATTAACATAACAAAATTTGCCAAGAAAATATATTTTGCTTTCAAGCAATGTACAGAAAACTGAAGATGCAGATTTTATGAGATAAAGGAATTCTGCAGAATAGATGCTATAGGAAGAAATTTTATAATGTTTAACCCTGTGTACCAAAAGAAATCTTTTATAATCCTGCTAAAATTCGAGTTACCAATTGAAATATGTTTTACATTATTATGTGTGCTTTATACTATTGTTGCGAAATAATTCTTCTTTCATAAAACTGGAAGCATTGTTTCTTTGAAATCTCTATAAATATTAAAGGAGAATGTGTATCTCTCTGTGTGTGTTGGCTCTACAAGAACAGACTGCTGGATATAGAGCGATGAGAACAAACATACTTTAGAGTGTTAACATGCTTTTCTGAGCTCTTTTTTTAAATTTTAATTAGAATTTTTATTAATTAAAAAATTAAAGCGAAAATTTTGATCTTTCCAAAATATGCAACATGAAAATTATTTTACACCGTCTGAAAGTTCAAAATTTATCTTTCAATGATATCAATTAAGGTTCCGTACTTATTTTTTTCTCTAATTTTAATAAATTTTAAAAAAAAATATTCTTAGGCATAATTTATGACCATACTTTTCATTGTTGTGAAATGCAAACCCTTTTCATTGTTTAAACAAATATTTAATTTCAGTTTATCTTATATTGTGAAAGCTAAAATAAAACATACTAATGGATTTTACTTTCATTTCATCAAGTTTTTTTGTGAAATCTGTACGCAGAGTCTTCTAAAATATTAAGCTATTACAGAAATATATCCATTAAGTTATTATGATTATAGTTTATATGTTTTGATTGTAGCTCTTGTCAACGTCTTGCTCGCGCGGATCTTCAAACCAAAATTATTATTGTTCCATCCTTCGGCAGTCCATACTAAGAATTGGAGTCCATGCATTGGCAGTCCATATATTAAAACAGGGTAGTATGGCCTCTGCGCAAAGGATGACACGCAAATCATGAGGCGCTACATTTTTTTTAATGCTGATCTGGCTGCGCTTAAGCTCCCTAGCCTTAAAGTTTATTCTAAGAATTTTCCAAAAAAGTCTTTAAAATCTCCTAATATTAAATCACTTAATGTAAATCATAAACGCCCTCTTTTCACCAGTCTTCCCCCCTTTTCCCTATATTCCATGACAACTGCTTGACGTTCCCTGACATAGTTCCGATAAGCGCAGTTAGTAAGACATGTTCCTCCCACCCACCAGGCACTTTGCCTTCGTTAGTGTCAACAAATACTTCGTGCTTCTCATACCTAAAAGGAAACGTAGATTTAAATTCTTCCAATATTCCCATTTAACTTTTGCTTATTTACACAGAATTTGCTGAGTATTATTCAAGATTTGTTTTAAGCATTCAATTCAATAATTTTTTATTTATAATTGGTTGTTTTTATTGACTAGATTTAAATGGTTTTCATCAATTTAGTTTTGCGTTTTCATAAAATGTAGTTAATTCTCTTTTTTTGCAGAAAAACTTTTTATATAGTTATTTTGAGTTTTAATTAATTTTAATAAAATTATTTTTTTAGATGAGAAATTTAATTATTGTGCTTCAAATTTTTTTCACTGCTTATTAAAACTTTTCCATTTTTTAAAATCTTTTTACTTATCATATTTAAAGTTAAATATAAGGGATTAACTCAAAGTTTATTACATTCCTAAAACATTCTGTACATTTTCGTTCTAGGTATAAAAAAATTTAAATTAAGTAATAGTAATTAACCTGTTCCTGTTTGTGTTTTTTTAAATTCATTTCTTTTGTGTTATTGCAGTTATTACTTTTCAGCTTACAAAAAATTGAAATGTTTAAAATGTCAGCCTTAATTGCCTTATTATTAACACAAGGGCAGCGAACCAGCTGGTCGCCGTAGGCGCTTCAATAATAAAATAAAACACACAAAACCAATGGGAGAAAGTTTGACCTTATTTAGAACTGTTATACCTTTATTGAAAACGTTGGGGGGGCGCGTCTCAGACTTGCGACTCCTATTTCCCTATTTTCTTCAGCGAACTAAACATTCCACAATCTTTCGATGCTTCTTTTTCTTGTATAGCTCAGCTCTAACATAAATCCAGAAAAAAAGTTTACTTTGTTCTGAAATGAGTTTTATTTCTTTGAACTAAGCCCAACCTCTAGCTCGAGTTTTCACCGTTCTAAGGACCATTCTTTTTTTGACCCATTTCATTTCGGCATCCTGGGAGGAAAGAACATTCATCTTTTTTTTGTCCTCCATGCTTTCTTCTGAAGTAATGAAGAATTCCCAGATTTCAGCAGCACATCATGGATTTCAGTTCTTTAGTAAGTGCTGAATTCTGTAGTACAGTCACGTGCCAAAGGAATGGGAGAAACCATTTTCGTAGCAGCCTTTGTTTATAGTACTTCGAAGAAAAACTGCAATCGTAAGGTTTTTATTTTTTCGAAATAATTCGTGACAGAAATAAACAGCAGCAAAGAGAAACCGTATAAAGTTTATAGCTTCCTGGAAAACTAGTTTGAAGTATTAATCTAAAACTGGATTCGCATTTGAATGATTATTTGGATTATAAGTCATAACATTCAGTTTCGAATGAAAACTATCCAAAATTATCTAATTTATAAAGATGAAAGTTAGTATGTTTTGTATGTCTATACAAATACACAGTTTTCCATACTATCATGATGAAACTTGGCACGTGGCCTCGAGACATACGGAATATTGCCTGGCTTTCACAAATTCAAAATTAATTAAATGTCAATTAATTAATAATTAAGCAAAGTTTTGACGTTTTCCCGCGATACCTTCAGAAACGATTATCGCACAAGAACGATTTTACATCATTTTAAGCTCACAAGTACTTTTTTAATGATACCACTTGAAATTGCAATTTTTTTTCTTAATTTAAAAATGTTTAATAATATATTTTCGAATTTTACTTGCCACTTCTCATGGTTTAAATAAATTCAAGTTTTGTACTGATGCCATTTCTACTAGGTGTTATTCAAATTATCCATTACGCGCAAAGACGAAGTTTATCTTCCATACAAATTATTGTCGCACGAGACGATTGATTAAAAAGTATCGGATATGCTTCTATAAAAATACATATATACTAGGAATAATTTTAAAACTTTTATCAAATGTTTCTACTCTAATATAATCATTTGGATTATATTGAGGTAGAAATGGCTGATTATCACTATATTGTTCTGATTATTATATTGAGCTATTAAGACTTTCTTTATAAAAAAACAGTTGTTTTGTTTGCTTTCTAATAACAAATTTTTAATTTCATTATAATTCGGGTTACTTTCCTTTTAGATATTTTTGACTAAGGAAAAAAAATGGAAAAGAAAACTTTTACTCTTCTAAAATGTATTATTTTCAAAAATTTTGACAGTTTTGTCCTTTAGATAATACTTTGGGTAAACTTTCTAGAAACTCGGTACGTCCATAAATTGTGATTTTTTTCAAGTGATTAACCGCCAAATTGTAGCTTTGAATTCCCTGGGTGAGGTCTATAAGTTGAAAGCGAAAGTTTTGCGACGAGACCGTACCGTGTTTTAATTATAACTGATTATTTTTAACATATTCTTGATACAGTTTTTAGAAATTTAGCTTTTTTTATTATTGAACCTAAGACCAAGCGTAATTTCACACAAAACCTCCCCCCGCCCAAAATGATTTTTTTTATTTGTTGGGTTATCGAAATTAAACAGGCCAAAGTCAAGTGTAATATATGTGCGTATATGTTGGTGAGTTGTATGCATGACAGACACTCTTTTTGGTTAAAGAATTATGATTTATTTTCTCCGCTGAATGGGAGTTGATATGTTGTCCGCAAATGGGCGAAGCTGATGATCAGTATTTCATTGATGCTCAATGGTTTTAACATTGGGCCACTTGAAGGCACTACAGTTTAGTAGGCGGGCAGTCGTGCTTACATGTATATGCAAGCTTTGTAAAATGAGCTGCGCATCCATGTTGTTTACATAAACCATGTCAGCTGTCGGTATAAAATCTCATTCATCGTTACCTTATTTATCGCTGTAGGTTTTGTAGTAGTTGAGATAAAGGGATATTGACAATAGAAATAATATAGAATGACGAATATTTTGCAGATTTTATCAAGAAAATTTCTTGCTGATAAATTGTACGTGCGCAGATAATAAGTTACAAATGCTAGAATTGTGAAAATATTTTATTTCTTAAGAGGTTTATAAAAAATATAATTCATTTGAACATAAATTTATATTTTCATTAAATTCGCAGTTTCAGTCTTCTTATAAAACTACAAAAGTGAAATTTCAAATAAATGTACATCCGTAGTAACTGTTAAACAGTAGGAAAGCCATTATTCAGACGAACAAGCCGGTTTCCAAGAGCAGTTGATATGAAAATACAGATTAATTCCCTTCTACTATCAAATAAATCAGCTGCGACGAAAGCCACTTTTTCGATCTTTCGACAACCAGCCAAATATTAATCAACATTTGCTTTTTTTAGGTATATTTCTCATTAATTTTTATCCTAGATATCTTGTATATAATTTCGAATAAAGGGAATCAGACTTCTTCTTGATTACAGGACACCTCTTACTCTGGCCCGGAGACGAGTCCATTGTCCGGGATAGTGCTGAGGGGCCCGTGAGATGTTCTCGTACTATATTTTCTTTATATATATATATATAAGAATATATATATATATATATATATATATAGAATATATATATATATATATATATATATATATATATATATATATATATATATATATATATATATATATATATATATATATATAACATATATATACTTCTTCTTTCTATATATAGAATATATATATATATATATTCTTTATATATATACATATATACACTTTCTCGTACATCGATGCTTCATCCGGAGGGTCACCAAAATGTTCAAGACACCTTAGATGACGTGGTTTCATGCTGCTACCAGACTTGGTCGCTCTAAATTCTAACAGAAATCGACAAACAGAAAAAAGAGAAGAAAAAAAAAAAGCTTTCACAAAAAACAAAACAGGGCTAAACCTGTGGAACATTGGTTATTAACCCCTTCAGTCGGAATTAAGAAATAATTGAGTTAAATTTTTTTCCTTTGGAGTACTGACTGTACTACTGCAAATATTAAAGCATAAATGAAATTTCAAGCCTCTAGATGAAAAATTAAAAGTTACCCCCCATGTCCGGCATTCGGACAATACCGAGATATTTCAAATAAAAAAAAGACACAAATCACACAAATTTCACTTTAAAATGGTTGTCAAGAGATAATAAAAATATTGTAAGCCTTTTTTAAATGATGAAAAAGTTAAAACAAGAAATTATTTGAAAAACAAAATTCACCATCGAGCTCCATTTTAGGAAGAACGTGATTTTCTCAATTTTTTTCAAAAAACTAAAAAAAATGAAATGATTCCATGCCCGAAAAATTCTTGCAACGATCATATTCGCCAAGAAAATCGAAAGTCAAATAAAAAAAAAAACAGCATGTAGTTTTGTCAATTATTGAATTAATAGAACGGTTCAAAGTTGATCCCGGTATACCCGGACACCAGATCCCTCCTGATAAATAGAATAGAGGAGACCTAAATTTTCCTCTCATTTAAAATTAAAGTCGAATTATGATTTGAACTCCATTTTCTATTAGCGGCGTGGTATCGACACAACTTTGCACTATCTGAACTTATATGTTTAGAAATCCATGTCTTATTGCTTTGTCCATCGCCCGTAGTGAATTTTTGTGCTTATCCGGTTGGTTATTAGTTTTTTTGCCTAAAAAAATTTAGGAAATGAAGACAATTTTCAATGACTTTCCTGGTAATGGTAATTAAGTTCCAATAAAACTACCATGTGTGTGCGCAAATTCCGAAAAATCAATAACGTACGCTATATGAGAAGGGGTCAATAATGGATACATCACTTTGAATTCTTGGAGCTCGTACTCGTTTTGAAGTTATAAAGCTCGTTGGCAAGGAAGCAAGAAAAAAGAGCAGAAATCCAATGGATAGAAATATAATGAAATGATAAACCATACAAGGGCATTAGTGGAAGATTTTTACAAACAAAACTTACACATTGTTTTAAAAAAATCAAATGAATTGCTCTTTTAACAATAAATACAAGTAAACATGTTTATTCAAATTTCCAGTTTCATGGGTAAGACTAATCATTTCCTTGGAATTACTTTTTCTTACATTTCAAAAAACTTGTTTATGAAACAAACAAACAAAAAAGAAAACCACGATCCGATCTTCATTTAGAATTGTTATCTGGATGCGAAGACTTAAAAAAAGTGGCATTTAAAAGCGCCATCAAACTGAAGAATATAAGTGTATTATATTTGGATTTCAAATTCTTATCAAAGGTTTTTGTTGATTGAACTCGAACTTATTTACTCTATTTATGATAAAAAAGAATGGGGCAGTGTATCAGTAAGTAATTAATAGCTTGAAAAAATAAAATATAATGTTGATTTCATGTAAGAATGTGAAAATAAACCCCAAGAAGGATAACAAGAATTATTTCAGGGAATTGCTCATATTTTCTTAAAAGCGCTCGGCATTTTGGATCTGATTTGAAATTTAAGCAGCAACTCAAGCAATTTTCAAGATGTCTGATATTTGTTTCCTTTAAAAATGCAGTAAAAAATAGCTGATCTCAAACGAAATTGTGACATTTTTCATTTTATATCGTTAACGCTTTGGTTAACATAAAAGCATTTGGTTTTAAAATAAAGTGGTTTTTTTATTTTTGTTAGGTGAACGAATGCAAAGAAACAAATAATGCCTTTTTTCATTGACATCTGAAAAAATGTGTTAAAAGATTGCAAATATTTTTTTATATTTGTATATACTTTTTTTAAAAAGAACTGACGCGTTAAAAACAATTGATTATAGGTACGTAAATTGAAAACAAATCAAAACAAAGTGGAAATTTCATTTACAGATAAGTGAAATTTGCTTAAGCTATATTATCATGTGATTTGATTTGTTTAAATAAACAAGTTTAGGCTATAGAAATTTAACAATTTGAAGCGATTTATGTTATATCAATTTATTGATAAAGACTATATATGTATTTTCAGTTTTTGAAGCAGTTTCTTAAAAAAATAATAAAAAAATAGAACATAACAAGAGAGTTTTTATGCAAAGATGCATCCATGTATAAAAATATTGATGTTCTCTTCCTTGCAATTGGGTTTGAAAAAATTTGGACGAAAATAGCACTTTGAATTTTAGAGAATGGAGCCGATATGATGAGAAAAGAGGATCACTATCGCTTTGGTTGTTGAATATATTTTTGATTTCCTTTCATCATTCCATATTTGCAAAAATATATGATTGTTACCTTAAGAGATTTAAAACGTCTGGGCAAAAAGGATATAATCATGATTCTGCATTCTTGTACAATTTCTAAAAATACTTCTGCAGTGTTGAAGTGTATTAGAATTTGTTTTACCTTAATGGAATGCAAAACAAAGTCTACATTTTCAGAAATAACATTTTGTTTTTCAGTGAGCATTAGAGACAAAGTAATAATATTCAATTCTTAATAAGCGATGGTTTATTCTTGCATTTTTTACCTCCATTTTACATTCAAGCTTCTGTCACACAACCAAAACATTAGCAATCACAAGCTCTATAATTTGGCTTGTATTCTAAAACATACAATTTAAAACCTTTTGTACACTTTTCAGGTTATTTCCCTTCCTTATTTTTCTGTTGCCACTAAAATTCTATTTTATACGTTCTTACAATATTTTTAAGGCTTTTTTGTGCCAAGCTCTTTGATAAGAATATTGTTCTATATTTTGCGCCACGAAAGACGTTGAATATTGAATTTTTTAGTCTTTCCAAGAATTAAATCGATATCAAATTTTTTTTACAGAAAACGATATTTTCAACAATTTTATAGCACTTTATTGGATGATTGTATGTCTTTTGAAAAAAGATTATTTTACCATTTTTATCTACGATTCGATTCTTTGGTTGCAGAGTCGAAATAATTTCCCCCCTGAATAAGGGGCCGACTTTTGTTACTATTAATAGTTAATTACTGATCCTTGAAGCTTATGTTGCCTTTATTATTTCTAAACATCAGAAGTCTTATCCTCTATCTGACAGCTTAAAAAAATGGAGCCAAAAATAAAACTTTAACAATCCTCTAAACTTATATTTAAACAAAATTTTATAATTCATCTTTTTCATTACAAATTACCATCAAAAGAGAACATCTTCTGTGCTTTGCTTTGAAGAAACACATGCTTTTGTTAATCGATTATTATTGAGCTACATTTTATTTTAGGTTTACTATTTTAAGAAATGAAGGAATTGTTAAGGAGAAGTATCTACGAACTGAGAAGTATCAGAAAAAGGCATTTGCATGTATCAAATATAGGAGGTCCTAAAAGGTCATTTACAAACTTTAAGGGCAGGCCAGTCGGACAAAAACAAGTCATTTTTACAATTTAACTTGGAATCGGAAACATGAATGGGAGCCGCTATGGTAGGCTTTTACAGATGTACACTACAGGTTAAATGGAATACAAATTCACCATAACACATTCATCACAGTTCCATAAGCAATAACATTATACATAGTACGCGGCATGACAGATACAGTGGTAAGAAGGACGCAGCACCAGCAACAAACCTTTGGAGTGTTTAAAGTAAATGTTCAAAGGACTTAGCGCCTGAAGTTGTACACGCATCGTAGTTGTTATTTCTTTATCTGTGTTACTGTGCTGGTGTAAATTTGTATTCCATTAAACCGGTGCTGCACACTTTATGTGATCTTTTCTTTTATTTAAATTCACTGACAAAGATGCCCTGTAGCGCCAACCCTTGGCATTTGTCACTCCATGTTCTATTGCATTAATTTTTCTGATTACAATAAAATGCATGGTTCGAATAAAAGCGTGGGCGCTTTATATAGCACCTTATATTTTGTGTATCTTTTCTAAAACAAACGGAATATAGTAGATTCTCGATTGTTCGAGTATTCCATAAATCCGAGCTAGTGAAAAAATCAGTTTAGCTCCCAAATAATGGCCAACACATACACAACACGTGAAAGAATTACTGCATCTGGTATTTTATTGTTGTTCGACGGGACATATGTCCACTGTGCACCCCGAAGCCACGTGCAGAAATGCCCCCTTCCAAAGAAAACGGGATATATATAAGATCGATATATAGGAGCAATGTGTTTAAACAAAAAAAACAATTTACAATTATTTTAAGATATAATTAACCTGTTGCTATCAGCAGTAATGTAATAATATGCAAGTACAATTTTCATTTAAATATACTACACTGAAATTTAAAAATTGCTTTTATATTCATTTATTTATTCATTAAATTTTATGACTTCGATAATTCGAGTTTTAGATAGTTCGAGGTAGGCCCGGTCCCTTCCATCTCGAATTATCGAGACTCTACTGTATTCCTAGAAGTTATAGGCGCCCACGCTTTTATTCGAACCATGCATTTTATTGTAATCAGAAAAAATTATTTTCAACTTTTGCTTTCATTTCTTCGCATGAATAAAAGCTTATACCTTTATAATTTATTATTTATTTTATTTTCTGTTTTTTAGTGACGGCTGACACGAATACACACGACATGTTAGGCATAGCAAACCAAATTTAATTACCGAATTCTCCAATATAAAACACATATTAAATAATCGTTGCAAATATTACATTATCTCGAGTTTTAAAAAAGTGCGACACAGACCGAGAGACGAAACAAGACTCACTTCCCCGATCTGACCTTTGACCCTCATGCCGCTTCGAAATGGGGATCATTCACAGGCGGCGTCCCCTTCTATTGTGTGTCGTCTAGTGGTGTTGTTACAACCTTACGTAACGTGGGGTTCCCACCTTCCGAACTTTATCACCCAAATATAGGGCTAAAATATTAATATCATTTTTTTAGGTTCGAAATAGGTATAAATTGCAAATTTTTTTGCATAATAATGTATTGTCTCCGGAAACCCACCACGGTGCTAAAATTTCAAAGGTATAGCTGGATTGGAAGTGGGTAAGAAATCGATCTGAAGATACTGAAGTTGAATAAAAGCTTATAAAAGTGACTTGTTCCTGTATGCCTTACCTACTATTTACGTTTGTCTAAGGAATTTTGAATCACCCTGTTTGCTAGAGATTTTATTAAATTTTCTTGAAATATTATTTTTTCGATCTAGTGACAAACTCTTGACTTCAGGGCCCGAGAATATCTCTCTCGAAACTCGATCGGAACACAAAAACCAAGAATAATTAATCAATTTTCCGCCAGAAAAGGTTTGTGACTCTGTTTTCGCACAGAAGTTTCTCTATAACCACAAACCTTAAAACATACAAAAGGAAAATTTAATAAAGATGCATAGAAAGATAACTAATTTAATACTTTATTTGTTAGATTCTGAGGAAATGATTAAAATGATGATTTTCTTAATTAATTTCAGTTATTCATGCTGAAGAATGTTAGAAAATAACCGCGCTTTTAGTTTCTTAACGTTAAACATCTGAATAACATTTGCAAATTAGTAAAGAACGCTCATTTAATAATTTATGCAATATATGGTGCAATTGTTTCCTTTTAAGCGAATGATGACTAATTCAAACAATAATGAAAGATTGAATGACGTTATTAATCATGACTGATATTAGCTAAATCTCTTGTTGAAATAATAAATACGGATAGAACATGACAAAAAAGGGAGCTATTTTCTTGCTGCATTCGTCTTGAAGAAATATTAGAACGATATGATTTTTTTTATAATTTTTATAATTCAGTAGGTAAATTAATTAGTGTGGATTTGGAGTTTATTGTGCCAAATTTTTTATTATTTTTTAATTGTTTATATTGCAATATAATAAATTATGCGTATATGCAATTCCATCAGAAGAATTTGCACAAATAATCATTTTAACGGCTTTAATGTATGTTATTTTCTCTGATATGTCGAGAACTATTACAAAACTTTGAATAGCAGACTGTGTACCTTACTTTTCAGTACCTTTGGTGAATACAGAATTTTTGGAATTTTTTAGGTTTGAGTCTGGGTTTTATTTTAGTTTTGACTTAAGTACTCTCAAAGGTGTTTTGACTTGGGTGGTCAAAAATAAATTTGCAAGTAATAGGAGCTCTATATGAAGAAAGGAAACAGCGAGATGGATTCTGATGACGCGAATTACGAAATCATTTCAATCCCCTACTCTTGTATTCACACAAACAGGATTGCTGCATGCAACGTAATAACAAGAATTTAAATAATCAGTGTAGATATTTTAATACATTACGTAAGATTAAAGAAAAATAAACATCAGAGGTTTCATTTTATTACAGTTTTATTTTTTTTTATGACAATGACTTGTCATATTCTGTTTTTCATTCTTTTCTTCTTGTTATATTTTTTAAGTATCCTTCTGCGTCATAATTTCCTTCTGAAGTGAAAACGTCTTTCCGCTCGTTACAGTGATAGTCGGTGGAACTTTCTTGTGTGACAAAATACCGTCAGATTTGAATCGCTAATAACTATGAGACTAATAATGCAAAAAGAATGGTTGACCGCACAAAGGATAGATAATATCTGTAAGGATTTGTCGCATAGTATTTTTTTGCCTGTGACGTCATCGTACCAGTGTAGCTTTATGTAAGGTTATAAATAAGTGTAGCGTGGAAACGCGTTTAGCTAGGAGGTTGAATCTTATGTCATTTTATAGAACTTGAGGAGTATTACTTGGACCCAAAGTGAGACAATAAAATATTTATCAGAATATAATTAAAAATCGGTATTAAATTGAAAATTTCAAAGTCCGCATGTTTTTTGATTATAACATGCAGAGTTTTCCTTCGAATTGTACCAACCTTACAGAATACTTGACAACACGTAAAAGAAACATTGTATTAAAATTTGAATATTACGGGAAATATGGGCTTTGGGAGTAAATAATATTTTACTCAGCATACGCGAAATGTAGTTCTATATACTGTCAACAGATGGCGCCCTCAGAAGATACTCTAAATAAAACATAAGAAAGGCGCAGTTCGGGTACGCGCCGTAGAATTTTCGTGAAAACGTCGGGGTAAAATCATAAAAGATGTATTTCACATCAATATGTAATTTAATTATCAATCTCTTTAATACAATATTTACACAGAGTAGTATAATGGTTAAGAATAGATAAATCATAAGTGTATCGCATGTAGCAAGGGTCTGTGGTAGCTAGTGATTTATTTTTTCTGTAACCATTATACTACTCTGTGTAAATATTGTATTAAAGAGATTGGTAATTAAATTACATATTAATACGAAATACTTGTATTATGATTTTATCCTGATGTTTTCACGAAAAATCTACGGCGCGGACCAGAACTGTGCCTTTTTTATCTTTAGCAAAATATTTATATTGAAACTACGGCGAACAAAAGTTTATTTGAACTATAATCTGTCTTTTTCAGTGAAAACTTATGAATGAAATATACGAAAATTAACAGGAGACGGAAATAGTCTATTAAGAACATTCACTTATGAATTGTACAGGACAGAAGAGAAATGTCTATTAAAATATCAGAAAATAGCAGAGATTGTAGCACCAAGAAGCGAATGACGTTGTTTACGCATTTTTTTAGAGAAAAGTTTCAGTTGTGTCTGAGATTCAAAATATTCTACTATTTTTCTAGTCTAAATTTTCTTTAATGATGATGTACTTCCAAAATTAAATTTCAATGCAATTTCAAATTAGAATTATTATAATCAATTTGGTTATTTACATTTGTGAATTTATTTGAGTTTTGTAATTCAATAATTTGTTTTAAGTAAGTCATAATTTAAAAAACAATATTTTTCGATTTTTTATGAGCTATCGGCATATTTATCGTTATTTATTATTCATATTAAAATAAATAATATAGCAAAAGAAAACTAGACATGATTTCTAAAATGCCTTTGTTAGGCAAAGGAATACTAAAACTTAAGTTCAGCTCCTTTTATTATAGCTAGGGAAGAAAAATATTCCATTATGAATGTGAAGTCTGAATAGATTTGTTAGAAATACTCCATTATGCAATTTACATGATCTCAGAGATTTTTTCAGGTAAAAGAAGTTTAAAAAGCTTAGTTAATGCTTTAGAAAAAATATTGTTTTATGAGCCTTTTTCCATAAAAACAACAACCGATACCTGTAAAGGTAAAAAAAAAGTTCATTATTCTTCATGACATTAGTTTTTATCTTTTCTTCTCAATTACTTTAAACACTTTCTTCCTTTGTAGTCAAAAGAAGTTTCAGATTCCATTCTATTTTTGTACAGTGTACATTGTTGCCGTGAAAACATAAATGAATGTTTGTTTTGAAGGGATCATTAAAAAAAGGGGGAAAAAACAGACAAGGTAATCTTAAATCTTAAGGAAAGTGCCTCACTTTCCATCAATAGAGAAGAAAGGCATTCCATTATAAAAGAATAGAATGAATAAATTTGCTAAAAATATTCCGTTATGTAATTTAAGTGATTTTATACCAGGAACTAATTTTGAGGTTAAAGAAGTTTAAAGATTTTGGGTAATGTTTTAGGAAAAATAAAATAAAATAAATAAATAATATCTTATCAATTCTATTTTTTATGAAAAACGTTGCGTTGAAAAGAAAAGGAAGCCTTCATTATTTTTCATTGCTTTAGTATAGGATATTAAAGCCTTTTACACAAATTTCTAAACATTTCTTTCTAGTCAAAAAAGATTCTGTTTTCGCATACAACAATTAATTCTGTAGAAATGAATGCTTGTTTTGAAGCAATGAATAGCAGAAAAAATGCGAAAATTAAGTAAAACTTTACTTGTTTATTAACATTTTTGATTATTATAGGAAAATAGTTGCTTTAATTTTCCTCAGTAACTTCATAACTCGTTTGTGACTCAACCATAGGCGTGACAGAACGCTATCCTCCCTATTAGAGATACAGAAGATATTGTACGTTATCCTCACGATGCTATTCAATACTCTAAATAACACACAATATCATGAGGATATCATAGCAATATTGTACAGCATCTTGTGCTAATAGGGATAATTCCGATCTTTAAAGGATTTTTATGCAAGCGAAACTTATGTAAGCAAACTGGAATAAAATATTACTATAGAGCGTGTGTCATATATATATTTGTAACTTACGTTTCATCATTCTATTATAACGGGCTGATTTCTTGAGTGAATTTTATGTCTATAAATGGCATAATTTGATTTTGTAACTAACAAATTTTACTCGTTTGCTCATTTATTATTTTTATAACGAGCAAGAAAGTAATAAAACTATGCATTACATGAAAAGTGAATCTTTTACTTTTTATCTAAATACATGAGAAAAGTAATTTCGAGCACTTAAACCATAAGTGTTAGGTCATTTTTCATATTAAAAATATGGGAAAGATGATGATCTAGAGATCAAATTACACAGCATTTTCCTCGTATCAAATATATTATGGAGTAATTATGCTTCAAATAATAGAATGGCGTTTGGGCGAATAACTTAAAAAATATTGACGAATAATATTTAACTCTTACTAATCCGGATAATTCAGCCAAACTGAAATTAATTGAGATAAACCAAACAGACGACCTTTAATAAGTCCAGATAATTAACACTATACGTGGATAATATCAAACTATATTTAGTCCCGATAACAGGGGGACATTAAAAAGGCACCCTCTTTCTCTGTTTTTATACAGGATATCCCATAGTTGCCACATAAACTCAGTATATCGCGATTCATCACTCTCAGAAGATGAAAAATATTCAAAGAATCACATCTCTATGACCTTTACTTTTCGAGACAAACGCACTCAAAAAATAATATCCCTCTCGGTTACAAACAGACTTTATTTAAAACAGCGGTGCACGCTTTAGGTATAATATACAAGGTGTCCACACCGATCGTGAAGAATAGCTAATTTCTAAACCGTTAGGAATAGACATATAGTTCCAATTGAAAAAATGCTTTAAATGAAGGGAAGAATTATAATATATGTGTTTTGAATGAATAAATATGTTCCTGAAAAAGTTACGAATTCTAACTTTTTACCGGTCCTGTCAATCATATTTAGTACAATTTTTTTGTCACTCTGATATTTTAAACAAAAAAAGTCCCACTCTTCTGCGACTAAAACTGACCGAGTTATGGAGCTTTGAATATCGCTGACTTAGACCACTTTACATTTCAATAGCTGTCTTGAAGACGATCCACCAATCAATGCGCAGCACTTGCTCGATGAAGCCGCTGATTGGTTTAAAATCATGAAATTCGAAGTTCCAGAACTCTCTCAGTTTTAGTAGCAGGAGAGTGGGACTTTTTTGTTTAAAATGTTAGAATGTCAAGAATATTTTACTAAATATGACTGATAGGACCGGGAGACCGTATAAAAAGATAGAATTCGAATTTTTTTTCAGAAATATATTTAGTGACTCAATAAACATATATTATTATTTTCCCCTTTATTTAAAGCATTTTTCCAATTGGAACTATATGTCTATCTCCAACGGTTTAAAAATTATCTATTGATCACGATAAGAGTGGACACCCTGTATACTGGTATAACAATTCAGAATGACTGCCTTCCACAACAAGGTATGAGTCGTGGAATGGTGGATTGAGCAGTGTGATTTTAAAGATGTGCTAGCAACACGAAGACGAGTTACTAACTCTGTTGTTGTTGTATTTGGGATTCGATGCATCAGTTATTTCAATTGGATCCATAACAATTCCCATGTTTTATGAGGATTTTAGTTATGAGGATATTCTCAGGTTTTAAATAAGGTTACTTTTAAGTAAAGCGGACGGGACGTTGTTGTGTTTTGATTGCGATTTTCTCGAAAATAGTGGCACGGATTTTTGGACACTTTTCCTTCTCTGAGAAATCTCTCTGCTGAGTTAAAGGGATAATTATGGGACACTCTGTATATATATATATATTATACCCCCATTTTATAAAGACCTCATTGGGTTGAATTATAAGCAAATGGGCTAACCCCAAGTTCTCTGACGCTCAGCTATTTCAAGACGCATTAAGATGTCTCAAGTCATTGCCAAACTACTCGGAGAGTTAACACGAGGCGGACACAAAGCGAGTCTATTAAAGCGCCAAAATGCAATTATGCCGTCCTTCCTTCCGTTCTCCTTTCTCACCATGCTCAAGTTAAAGCGAGCTCAGAAAACGGGGAATTTATTCATAAACGTTGATTTGTCAACCCATAAATCTCGCCCCATTCTACGAATATATTTGGGCACGCATGAGTTGTGTTCCTTCTGGAATACCGCGAAGTCAGTTCTGAAGTCTTTATTTAGCAGTCCCGAGTCCTTTATAAACAGGAGATAAATGTTGACTGTAGACATACACATGTAAGGAAATAACCGGATGTAATGCGTAGCATTTGATACAGTTGAATTTCTTATTTCTTTTTATTTTTGCACGTTATTTAGTCTTCAGCCTGAAAGATGTGAATTCATAATCACTTTTCAAGATGATGTGTGAATTTAACTCTTATGAAACCCATCAGAAGGCCAAGACGTTCATTCGGCAATTCTTTACATTTGGAGAATCTCACATAAAAGCTTCGATAGTGAGTGGTGAACATTTTCAAGAACGAGGATCTGAGACATGATTGCACAGAAGGAAAATGCTCATGCCATGTTTGTGGATCAGATATATATTTACACTGGTATGGTATTGACACTCCTAGACACTACAGGTAGATTGGTAGAGAACTGTTGGCAAAATTTCGACTTTGGCCCAAGAGAATAAGTTTTGCACGCTATAATTACTGTATGAAATACAAGAAAAATGTATCGATACCAAATGTTATTCTTTGTTACACACTTTATTCATCAACAAATAAAGAAAATACTAGCTGCGTGGCCCGGCGATGCACGGGCTATCTCGAATAACGCGTCATTACTTGGCGGAGAGAAAAAGTGAGGTCACTTGACACATGCCCAACATTCTCTTCTAAATAAATAAGGAGGAAAGAGCGGTTCAAACATTCCGTCCGCGTAAACGCGTTGAAATCGATTTATTTTAAAAAAATCGCAAAAAATACAAAAAATCGTTATTTTGTAAAAGAAAAAAAATTATACCTTGCCATGTCGAAATGAATGGTCTATCCGATTCCGGAATTATTTTTTTGTCTGACTTTAGTACGGAGGGAAGGAGATATACGAACCTGGCGTTGCTCGGGATCCATAATTTTCATATGCCTGCCTCGAATTTATATATGCATGAAGCAAGATGCACTGCATAAATGAAATCTCAAAGCACACAACGCCATCCATATTACATTGTTGAAATATCCATATTGCATTGCTGTAGCTTTCAACAATGAAAGAGAAACACGCGAGTAAATATTTGTTTAAACAATGAAAAAGGTGATTGAATTGCACTGAAACACTGAAAAGTATTGTTGTAAATTAATTTTTAATTAATATCTTTTTTACTAATTGTAATTTCGGAATTTAAACGGTCAAAACGGATTCCTTGGATTATCCCCCATCTTTTGGTACTTTCCGCGCGCTTCTCCGTTGAGCGGTTCGTGCGAAGATAGCCTCACATACATACACATCGAATTTTAATAGTGTAGATATAGTAATTGTGAACAGCACAGTGTGTGTTATAGTTAGACCGACTATTCATAGGACAATGTTATAGTTAGACCAACAGTAGAACAGGTTTTAAAAAGAAGAAAATGAGTGGCAACAGAGTTGAAGGAACGTTTTTGTGAGGCATGTGTGTTCGGAAAAAGAATGCAATATAATGATGTCGCCTTTTTGATTCCTGTTTTTCAGAAATGAATTTTTTTGTACAATGTGTTTTTAAAGACACAGAATAGTGATGATTTGTTCATCACACGTTACTATCCTTGATTATGTTGAGAGATATGGAGATCTCATTTCAGAGTTACTCATAGATAACGAGCTCAAATTTTCATCCTGATCTTCCTGGTGAAGCATGCTTCGGTAAGATTTCTTTTCTTTGACTGCAGTGAAAATAATTGTTTATTTAATAAGTATCATATTGCAAGGTGTTCCACGTATCATATTGATTGTGTTGAATAATTGTTCCGTAATCATGTCACTAGTGGTAATTGTTAATAAACAGTGTTTTTTCTAATTTGATCTTATGCTCTTACCTTTGGTGTGCTTCTCACTCAACACGATCATAGTGCCATTTAATATGTTTTTGCAGCTTATCTTTTTCAGCATTACCCTTTTTAGAAGGTACTTTTTCACTATGCAAATATTTCCATACAATGACATTGCCATAATGTAACATATATGTATATAATTGGCTTGTGAAGAGGAGTTGCAGACTTGACTGAATTTAAAAAATTCCGTTCCCGTCACGCTCTCTCTTTATGGCGATGAAGCCAATCATCATGTACTGAGAAAGAAGAAAAATGGTAACGAAGATGGAGAGAAAGAAGATAAAGACGACAAGCAGACAAGCAAAGTTACATGGAAGGAAGCACACATAGAATTGCAGACTTTCATGAAATTTGCCGAGCAATGTTCATTTATACCAGATTATGATGATATAAAGCTTCATTGTATGCTCTATGACTTTTTAAAACTTTTTCGATAATCTTGTAAGCTGGAAGACATTCAAAGTTGTACGTCTTCACACGAAGATAAAGTTATACATCACACTCTTACGCTCATGTAGTAATATGTGTGGCATCACCTCACTAACACCAGTTTTCTATAAGAGAGAAACACTCTTTGGCCTTTCCATCTAACCAGGGACATTAAGATCAGATTGGTCGAGATGGATTCGAGAGACTCTGGAGTTGAAGGGAGCAAGACGTTCTCCTGAAATGAAAAGTGTTTTTAAGGAATAGATGTCGAAGAAGGACACTAATCCCCATCTGTAAAGATGTCAGGACAACTGGGTGCTGCACTTGTTCTTGATACGACATACATCTGTAAATAGTTCATCTGTAATAATTGGAATAATTAATTATATTTTAAATTTCATGACTATTAAAATATGCATATATTAATTTTTAAAAAATTGTTTAATTTATTTTTTTGAAAATTAAAGTTACCTGCATATAATTTTAAATAATTTGTTCGTTTTCCGATAGTATTTATTTATTTGTGACTGATAGATTGGAAGTATGGCCAACGGACTGCGCATGCTGCAATTTTTACAGATAGCGGCACAAAACTTGAGCATGTAAGCTCTAGACACTTGTATTCAATTATCGGGAAAATTCTTTTATCGGACGCCGGCGAGGTCCCGTTGTTGCCGCTTAAGAGAGAGATAGAGAGTCTACCGAAAGTTTTACAGTTAGAAATTGAATTCTAGCTCCTAAGCTAGGTAAATGATCTCGAAAAACTGTTATCATGTTACAAAATAGGCTGTATTGAGGAAGTTTTTCTTCCGGTTGAAATATAAAAACAGGAACCTTGCGTAAGTTATTTTGACATTGAGCAGCCTGATAAATGGCATCAATTTTCAACTTCCTAGAAATTCGGGAAGGCATTTTCGTTAGATAATATGTTGGTAAAAAGGCATTAAAAATACACAAAAGCTGTATGTAAAGGCATTGTTAATAGTTGTGGCAGGAAATTAATGACGTTGGGTGATCATATTAAGTTGATAACGAAAAAAAAAAGCGTAAACTTTCATGATTTTATTCATTTCTGTTTCCTTTCACTGTTAGCGAAATATTTTGAAGTGATCATTTTAAATAATAATCCAAAATTTTTACTTATTTAAAGAAAAAATAAGCACAAAATGCTGAAACACTTATTATTAAAATATTGTTATAATGTCTTTCCTCGAAATATTTATTAAAAAATTTGAATGATTGGTAGCCAAGTAGGGTAAAGGAGGGTTCCACATAGCATATTAGTTAAATAAACTCTAAGAAAAAGTTCAAAATCGATTAGCATTTTCGATTCAATTTTCATGCATTTTTTCTTATTACTAATTTTTCGAAAGTAATGGCAAGATTTTAATTCACGAGAACCCAGTCCTTTGTTTCGTCATTGGAATTTCACTGAACCAAGTGGTGCATACACAGTGCTCAGTAAAGCTTGGAACTGGTTGTGCTTTCTTTTATTCAATTTTAAATATAAACCAACCAAAAGAAATATAAACCGAATAAATAAATAATAGTGAATTGGGATTCCTTTGGGTCTTTTTCATATATAGCTCGGTCTTCATAGGTGTACCGTTTAATCCTTTAAAATTCATTGGTTTCTCAGTGAAACCACACATTGAGCATTTTTTTAATGCGCATGGGCGAAACGTAGCTTAATTGTT
>BGPR01025804.1:0-19333 GCA_013235015.1 Araneus ventricosus
TTTTTTTATTTATAAATCATCTATAGAACATTTTAAGTTGTCTTTGAGATCATTTAATGTAAATTTAAAAAAAAAAACTTTTAAAATGGCATAAACAAGTTCTTTTATTGCAATATAAAACGCAGATTTTAATACAGTATTTCATAGTTTACTTTAAACGATAATTAAAAAAATTATGCTCAGCATTTTTCTTGTCTTTCGAAATGATCTGAAAATTTCAGAATGTCCCTAAAATGGTATCAATCTGATGTTTCAAAGTATTTTGTAAAACAATTTATCTGAATTCTTTTCGTTTGTAAGTGAATTCAATAGTTTGAATTAAAGAAAAAGGGAAAAAATTGTTTATAACAGACTGTGGTTTTAAAAACGAAGACGGAAGAAAAAATGAATCGAGTTTTTTGGTGTTTATATAATTAATATTACCGATAAATATTTTTATTATTTCATATACTATCATTTTATTATGTTTAGTATTAAATTAATTATCATTTTTACATGTATGACTCATTGTACTTCATTTAGGATGCATGAGTTATTTATTCAACCTAAAGTATCTTTGCTAAGAAGAAGTCAATTTTATCTTCTTTTATAAAACAATTTCATTAGTTACTTCAACGTTGCTTAAGGAAATATTAATATGTGCGGGAATTTCAGATCATTGAATTCATAGGATTTTTATTATAAGAAAATCTAATTGAAAACTAAATAATATAGCAATTAATGATAAACACTTACCATGATTAAAATTATTCGAAATTATACCATTTCAAAACTTAATGACTGACATGCCGAAATGTGTAAGTACTCATGTATGATATTTTGTCCCCAACATGCTTAACCTGCCCTTGCTTTCAAAGTAAAGATATGGATATTTTCCAACTATAAAAATAATAAGATCACTATCAAGTAGTATTCCAATACATATTTAATTTAAATATCAAAAATATAAGTCTCTTATGTTTCGATTTTTCTTTCTCGCGCTTGGGTCAATTGGCCACTGAAAAAACCCTTAAAAAATGGGTCAGGTTGTATTCGGCTGAGAATGCGACATATGATATCCCGTACCAGCGGCAGAAATAACAAATCTGGCGGCCCCTATGCCGAAGCAGCCCGTATATATTTGTCGCTTGTTTAGCCTCAAAAATATATCCGTATGAATGTAGCCTAAATATGATTTAACGCGCAGCGAGCTCAAGTATACGCCCGATCTTTAGTGGAATTGGTTCTTGTATCAGGAACCCGCCAACTTAGAAGTCGAGACCTTGCCACTTACACACCGCGGCCCTGTGGAATAGAAGACAACACCGACAAATGAACAAAATAGGTTTTCTTCCTTCTGCTGGGAGAGATATAGCGTTAAATTAATAACAAAATAAGGATTTTTTTCATAAAACGCGTATTTTAAAAATGATTCGTAAGGATGAGAAATATTGTCTGCGGACAGTGGAATTAGTGTATATCGTTCACCCTCACCCTTTGTATAATGTAAATAAAAAGAACAATATATTTGCATTTAACTCGGTTGATGGAAAGTTAATTTCTAGAAAGATAAAACGAGACCCCTATGAAACCGCTAATGACATATTTAAAGCTATGGTGCTACCTTTACATGAAAATAAAATCAATTTTAAATTTAATACTAACAGTTAACTCGTCAGAATAAAAACAGAAATAGAAAGCAAAAGTTGTTCTATAGTGCGTTTAGAAATTAAAATGACACTCATTAATTGTTGTATTTCTGTAGAAGAAGACACAGTATGCAAATTTTTAAAATTCATATTGATAATTTCATATTATCAATTTAAATGTGATTGCAAATTTTCAAATTTAAAATTTCTCGTAAACAAATTCTGTACAAATTTAAACTTAAAAGATTACCTTAATTTTTTATTAAAATATACTCATTTTTCTAAAAATTAAATAAGGTGTTGGTTAAGAAATTACAGAGGCTGTTCGCACTTTTCTAGACTAGTTTGTTTCGCTGTAGGAAAAATCGTCTGTGAGGAAAAATTTATTTTTACAACAATTAAATTTTTGAAAAAATAAGTTATCTTCTGCTTCCTAAAAGTTCTGTTTACATGCAAAATGGCGCTTTCAAAAAAGCAATGGATTGACGGCTACAATTTGCTCTTTCCAAAGAGAGTTATTCTTATTCATTTATTCGAAACACTGTGTAAGCAATGGTTTTCCGATATCTAAATCCACGATAGGTAATATTGTTATTGAGAAAGGAAAAACCCATCGAAGTCTGGCTTCAAATGGAAAATTTGTTCCACATGTGTATAAAAGGAAAAGTCGCAGTTCTTCAAATATTGTAACAGTCAGAACTTTAATGTTAGCAGAAAATCGTCTAAGTCAAAATTTTGTTGCAAAACAACTAAAATGCTCAATATCAACTGTAAACAAAATCATTAACACTGATTTGAATCTTAAAAAAGACAAAAAATATAATGTTCATCGTCTTTCTTGACATCAATATCGCTAAACACTGATTAACCTCAAAATTCTTTATGATAATAAAATTCGTAGAAAAATGGAAAAATGTTGTAACAATAGATAAAACTTGGGTCTATATAATTGACTGCAAGAAAAAAGATCAATTTATTTTAACCAAAGAGGAGAAAAACTCTTAAAACATGGTTCAAAGAATCTAAAGAAAGTGTTTCTAAGGGATTTATGATTTTTGCTGTTTTTTTTATTTGATGATAAATTAAAAGTAAGGAGAGCGGAGAAAAATATTAAGATCAACTCCACATACTACCATAAAAATATTTCATTTTCAGACTTCACATATGAAATACCATCTTTTTACCGACAATGCCACCAATTAGTAGGATTGTATCAAGGCTAATCAAACAGCCACACATCACAACTCCGTGCTAATTTTCTGAAAAAAATTAAACGAGAAATGGGTATTAAGCTTATACGCTTCGATGATATTCCTGCTATTTCTCTTAAACTATAATCTATGGATTTTTGCGCTTTTGGACTTTTAGAAAGTGCATTACCCTAACGTCAACCTACAAACCTTTTCAGACTTTGGACAACTCTTCAAGAGGAATGGGAGAAAGTGCCTCCTTCTACTACAAAAGGCATTATTGTCATGCCACTTAAGATGTTGAAAGGTTGTTAAGAATAAGGGTGATCGAATTGACCATTTAAAACATAAAGAAATATTTAATATTGATCTGTAAAAAGCATAAAAAATGTCTAAAAAATGTGAAAATATCCTCTGTATTAGTCCACGAAAAAATTAGCATATTCTACATCACATCTGCATTATTATAAAATACATGCGTTAGCATTTCGTGAAAGCACTACCTAAGAAGCAAAGGTGGAGGTTTTGATAGTGTTATCCACGATTTATTTAAAGATGTAGAGGGGTAAAGAGTTATTTGAGTACGAAGTGAGAAAAATTTTATTCCATAATGGTGCTGGTAAACCAAAAAGAGAAATAGCTAGGTCAATGAAGTGCTCTGAAACTGTCATTCACAATGTCATAATTAGAAAAGATTTTTGGAACAAATGAAAAGATCTTAAACAAACAGGATTTTGATAGCAAGGGACGATCGACAAATACTTCCTTCGACTGTCAACTAGAAAATGTCTTTCGAATCGGGAAATTTCCAAATAGTTCAGCAATAAAAACTTTCCAAGTCACTGTTTGGAACAGCCTTAAATCAAATGCAAATACAAAATTTATGAAAATAAAGAAAACATCAAAGTTATGAAACATCATTCGAGAAGACAAAAATGGACTAATATTGTCATATCGTGGAACGATGAGTGTAAAAAATATTTTCAGATGAAAGGAAATTTAATTTTTACGCTCCCATAGGTTACAATTACTATTGGCATGGCTTTAGAAAGGAACCGAATGAATGCTTCAGTCTAAAAATGGTAGGAGGGTCAGTAATGGTTTCGGGAGACTTTAGTCATGATGGATTATGCGATTTACAGTGAATTTCGGGTTATGTTCTCTGCACAATATCCAGCTATTCCATATAATCATCTGATAACCTTTGGACTTTTATGAGGTGATACTAACTGGATATTTCAGTTGAACGAGGCTTCTTACCATATATATAAATCCACTCAGAAATGGTTTAAAAAAGAAAAGTTATTGTTTAATCGTAGCCACGTCAAGGTGCAAATGCGTTTCACATGTCATTTGATTTTTCAGTAATAAAATTGAGCCTATTCGTCAGAAATCTCATTGTTACGAGTCGACGATGTGTATCAATCAAGACCTTACATTACTTCATTAAGTGTTAATATGAATATGATAGTTATACCCACCGTAATTTACAAAAGTATCGTTCAGTAAGACAAATATACCGAGGCCCAATGACATCGCAGGGATTGAGAAAAATAATGGCAAAGTTTGAAGCTACAGGTTTGTTATCTGTTGCACCTTGGCTGAGAAGGAAACCTCTTTCTTTGAAAACTGTGGAGGCTATTGCATCAGTTCATTGAAAAAAATAGTAACCATAGTTCACAAACAAGTTGTGATTCATTGTAAATTTTCCTCAGTTTCTACTTTAAACTGAATAAAACTTCCCCAATAATGAAAGCTGAAACTTTACAAGCTGTCACACCTTTCTTGGCTTTTAATATCACACAGAAATAAGTTGTTAGTAAATTCCCAAAAGTAATATTGACTGTTCTTTGCGACTAAGTGGACAACTTAAATCTCGAGACCTGGTATTATTTCGTTTATGTGTTACATACCGTTTTATCAATGCCGTTGCAGTGTGCTCTGAGATTTCAGAGTAGGGGATCTGTAATTGCTGGTGACTGTTAATACCTTTTAGGCAAGAAATGAAATTGTAAAGCTATGTTAATTATTACTTTAAGATACAGTAATAAGTTAATAAGGTGTATCATATCACATTTACTCTTTTAATTCGTGAGAACAGGTAGCTAAAATAAACTCCTTAATTCCATAGAATATGAATGTTCTGTTTATATGTGCCATCTGTTTTTGGCAATTACCATGGAATTAAAAAGACTTGGACAACGGCATTATAAGCTGTGATATTTTAAAGTGGCTTTTACATTTTGAGAATTTTATATATTCAATTTTTTTTAATTTGAATGCTGAACCCTGTTCAGATTATTGTGCTTTTTTTCCTCATCTGGTGAAAAAAAAGGACATAAATAGTACTTTATTTCCAAGTATTAGATTTATGCCATGCTATATTATTGATTACCATTACTATTTACTGGAAATAAAATCTTGTATTTTCCTTTGTTAAATTTCAACTAAAATATCAGCTGTACATAACATTTTAAACAAAACTGATACTTATTTTGTGTTAATAAATAAAAACCTCATTCTTTTACTTGGAAAAGTATTTATAATTTGCTTATTTAATCAACGATCTTTTTCTTTTCTTAAAATCTAACGAAGGCTACTTTGCATCCTTCCCCTTTTCAAAAATCAAGATGTTTGTTTCATTACATTTTGTAATGAAAATGTCCGATTATAGTCGAGCCATTAGCGAAATTTTTAATATTAATATTATGCATTAATATTACAATGTCTCTTTTTAACACGGAGACCCTTTCACTATATAAAACTGAGAAGCAAAAGTGTTATTGCTCAATAAAATCAAATATAAATGCTCCGCTTCTATGTAGTTTACAAGTAAAATTAATAGTTAAAAAACAAGTTGCATCTAGATGAGTATTTGTGTTCCCCTTGACGTGTGTTAGTATGGCGCTGCAAATGAAGGAAATAGCAATCCTGAAGTGCATCAGCAAGTAGAAAGTCCACTAGCTTTTCGAAAAAATGTATCGTCCCTAGATACTCGCATAAAGGAGTTGATTGTTTAAATATCGAGGCCCATTTGTTTATGGACGGGGATACCTTTATCTGTGCAATTATATTTCCGGGAAAACGGCAGTGACTCTCGTTGTCTGCGATTGATACTCTCTAATTCATGAATCCGAGCGTCAGCTAGGAATTCTTTCTGTGTCTCGACGCTGGAAAGCCGGAAACTAATAATCTAGATAACATTTTTCCAAATCATTACTCCTGTCCTATATGTCTCATTCTCCACGTTCCAGATCTCCAGTTTGAGGGAGTAAATTTCTCTCCGACGATACTAAAAGCGAGTCATTCCGAATGTAAAGCGGCAGTTTCGCAAATTGGTATTTTCAGTCGGCCACAAGAATCTTGAAGTCAATAGCAGCTTTTAAAAAGTGGGTTATTAGCTGCCTCCTGGAGTGTCCCTTTCTAAGTGGTCTGCTCAGTTAATAATGAACTACAAGTATAAACCGCTTACAGCCACTAATTTCGCTTTATTACTAATTAGGATAACAATCTTTTCGAAAACTATCACGTTCATTGAAACTGTAGACACCCTTTTTAAATATTCGCTATTTTTAAAAATGAAAATAAACAACACAGGGAGCATTTGATTTCTGTAATTTCTTAATCAAATCTAGTTTAATTTAATGGTTTTTTGCAACAATGCTTGTTTGTCGAATCAGTGCAAAACCCCTAGAAAGACATCCAATTTTTTGCAGTTTTTTAACTTTGTATATCTATTAACAACAATATATATTCATGTATGTCTCCGATATTTGCTCCAAAGTTTCGGCTAAATTATTAACTAAAATTATTAAGGGTCGGAAAAATAGTTATTACAACTTTATTAAAATATACCTATTCTGTGAAAATATTATTTACCGCTTTTAATTTCCCCATTAAAAAATTGTTGCATTTAAAAAAAATATTTCTTCTTAAATTAGGTTTCAGAATTGCTTTATTAAATATCATTATATAAACCCCCAAAATTATGAAAATTCTTTCAACATATTGTAAGATCATTCTGTTTTATAGCTGTTTTCAATTTTATGATGAAGTAAAGTTAATTATTTCCAGTTTTTTTATCAAAAACCAATTCTATTACAATCGGACTGTTATATTAACCGATATATCTAATCAATATAGAACGTGCATGCTCATCTCTGCAATGGGAAAATATTTTTCAGCTTACTTCTTTTTAGCACTTGACTAAAATCAAGATGGAAGCTACCAGGTGGATTATTAGTATTCCATGCACAAACACCAATTCGTGTCGACCGGTTTTGAAAATGTTCGGCTTTTTACAGGCGATGCGTTCCTTGCATACACACCGATTCGTGTCAGTCGGTTTTATACTGGATGTACATCTGGTCATTCTCAAATACATTATCAATGTCTTCTGCCATACTTGAAAAAAATAACACAATAATTAGCCAATATATCACAAACTAAAATCACTATTTAAATACTTTAAATTTTTTACGTATTTAATTAAATTTTTAAAATATTAATTTTACTAAACATACTATGTACCTTTATTATTAGTATATTTAATCGATAATAATAATTACATCTGAATTTATCACAATGAAAATGTTTTGAACTGACAAAAGTATATTATAACTTAAGTAATATCGAGTAAATTTGATGCTAAATACTTAACTAATATGAAGTGCAAATGAAAAATATGTAATATTAATTTTTCAAACCAACATAATCTATGCTTGTTTTCATTTCAAAAAAGAAAACAAGAATAGTTTAACACGTGTTTTATTTTTCTTTTTATTTTCCTGTAAAGATTAGTTAAAAATACCTTTCTGATATACTAAAAATGTCTCCGAAATATCGGAGATCAATTTGAATGGAACAAGAAATACTTAATAAAAATGTGTGAATTATGAAATACAAACCGACAAATTCGACAATAATATAATTTTAGCTTTTATGCATTTATTCAAATATAAAACATGCTTTAATAACTGATAAAAATTATACATAATTTCTAAGTAGCAAATAAATTTTTAAGTTTATGATATTCTCAAAGTTTGCTGAACGTCATATGAAATGACAGTTTACATTATACAAAATTCAGACACGTTGCCTCGAAAGCCTATATTGACTCATAAATTAATTACAAAGTTCAAGTGTTATTTAGTTCTTAAAACTAAACTAAATTGCTGCTAAACAGAAATAAATACTAAGTGAATTATTAAGTGAAAACAATGGAAAACAAATACTTGTTTAGTTTTCAATTTTCATATAGTAAGTTTTACTAAAATGCTTCTAATTTCATTTACGATTATAGTTTTAGTAAAATAATGTTGGATGTTTTGTTATTAGATGTCATATGGTGCACGGCGTGCATCAATGTATGGCCCTTTGCACACACACCGATTCGTGTAGATCGATTTGAGATCGGTCTGCAACATTCCATTAGCAGTGCATAGAGAACATTTGGGGCTTGCACACGAACCGGCGCCTGCAAAAAACCGATCGGCTGTTGATAATTGCCACTGCGCTTCGCCGACATCAGCAGCTGCGGGAGGTCCCAGTGACACCTGTAAACCTACTGGCGATTGCAAACACGCCGATTTCTTTCATCCGATTTCTTGCATGTGTTTCCAGTGGCATATGTAATTCTTCTGCAGTGAAATTTCAGCCGATGGACTTCGCTCTCGTGGCAAAAAAATAAAATTAGTAACAATTTGAAAAAAAAATATTTAACAATATTTTTAGTGTTATTTTTTTTTCTTACTTGATATTTCTAGTATAAGGATGAGAAAATTACTTATACACAAAGAAATATTTAATGGATAGTTTAAAAAAATGATTCTCAGTGGCGGATTACGCTTGTTGAAAGACCAAGCGCTGGAACATTTTGGGGTTTCTGAAAATATATATATGCTTTTTTACATTTGAACAAGTCAGTTTTAATAATTTTAAAATAATATTAATCATTCCGCATACATTCCATACTTTTATTTCTAGTTTTAATTATATTTTGTACTTGCTATATTATTTATTTTTAATTAGCTTAATAAATATTTGTTAAATTATTGGAATGCTTTAAAGTCAGTGATATTTAATTAAATATAATTATCTAATGGATTTCATTTAACATAATTCGATTTTAAATAGGAATAATTCTCAAAACAACTTTACTCTCCGGCAGCTTTAGAAATAAATATAAATTTTCTGTTTTCACCTTGGTTTTTTCCTTAGTTTTGATTTATTAACGCAATAAATGAAAATTCAAATTTTTTCGAATGTTGAAGTGATTGGTCTCCACAGCGTTAGATTGTTATCACTTGAATTTTTAATATTGACACATTATAATTTGGTTGTATTGCCAAGTGAATTTTTAAGGTGTCCGCCTAAGAGGGGAACACATTTTCTGCAAAAAATCAAACACATTTTTTTCGTTTTACTTTCACTTTTATTTCTTAATGCAATCCCAAAACTTATTTTATTTTACTAGAACGGTAATCAGAAATGAAATTAGAATCGTTTTAATAAATCTTAATAGCTGAAAAAGGAAAACTAAATAAGCATTTGTTTTGACAACAGTATTTTTATACAAGAATGTACAAAAGGGCGCAACAAGGAAGAGTTTTTCATTGCTCTAACTTAATATTTATTTCTTTTTAGTTGCAATTCAGAGTTAGTTTAGTTTGAATTAGACGCCTTCGGCGACCATCTTGTTCGACGGGAATATGATTTCAATTGAATCTTATATAATTTTATATTCATGACTGCGTTAACAAAGTAATTTTAAACTTCAAATTGTGGAAGATTATTTAACCCATGTTCTGTTAGTAGCCTTGCACGTATTTTGTTCATTATTTACATAATGTTCCTTATGGACTCAAATAACTGACCATACCATATGACATCCAATCCCAAAACTTCTTTTATTTTATTAAAACAATATTAGGAAATGAAATTAGAAATATTTTAGTAAAACATAGTAGCTGAAAATGGAAAACTAAACATGTATTTGTTTTTCATCGCTTTCACTTAATAATTCACTTAGTATCTATTTCTGTTTAGTTGCAATTTTTAGTTTAGTTTTAAGAACTAAATAACACTTGAAATTTGTAATTAATTTATCAGCCAATATAGGCTTTCAAGGCAATGTGCCAAAATTTTGTATAATGTAAACTGTCGTTTTATATGGCATTCAACAAATATTGAGAATTTCATAAACTTAAAAATTAATTTACTACTTAGAAATTATGTATGATTTTTATCAGTTATAAAAGCATATTTTCCATTTCAATAAATGCATAAAAGTTAAAATTATATTATTGTCGAATTTGTCGGTTCGTATTTCATAATTCACACATTTTTATTAAAAATTTCTTGTTCCGTTTAAATTGATCTCCGATATTTCGGAGACATTTTTAATATATGAGGAAGGTATTTTTAACTAATCATTACAGGAAAATAAAAAGAAAATTAAAACACCTGTTAAACTATTCTTGTTTTCTTTTTTGAAATGAAAACAAGCATAGATTATGTTGGTTTGAAAAATTAATATTGCATATTTTTCATTTGCACTTCATATTAGTTAAGTATTTAGCATCAAATTTACTCGATATTACTTAAGTTATAATATACTTTTGTCAGTTCAAAACATTTTCATTGTGATAAATTCAGATGTATTTATTATCATAGATTAACTATACTAATAATAAAGGTACATAGTAAGTTAAGTAAAATTAATATTTTAAAAATTTATTTAAATACGTAAAAAAATATATTAATGTATTTAAATAGTGATTTTAGTTTGTGATATGTTGGCTAATTATTATGTTATTTTTCAAGTATGGCAGAAGAAATTGATAATGTATTCGAGAATTACCATATGTACATCCGGTGTAAAACCAAACCGCCAAGAATGAATTAATATAAAAACATTTGATACACCTATTCTGCATTTTAATTATATTATGAAATGAAAGAGAATGCTTTTTCGTTACATTTGGTTTACATTACGTTGTTTTCACCTTTTCTCACAAATAATTTAATTACTTGGAATGTCTATTAATTTTTTTTAGTTTGCAGCTGATTCATAAGATAAAATTATTTGAGAGTATTAATGTAAACTTCTAATCTTTGAAGATAGCAGGTTCATAATTATAAAAGTCCTCTTAGAAATCAGGGTTGCTTAAGATATGGGTTGTAACTCCCAGTGCAGGGGAGGAGGTAGTTGCACAGAAAATTATTAGGTTCATGAACAAGAGTGGCACCAGTGGGGGGACCAGGTCCCCTGTCGGGGCAAATATTTGTACCCTGTTATGGCTATTCAACTAGTACAGCGGTTCCCAACCTGTGATATGCGTACACCTGGGGGTGCGTGAAGGACTAGTTGGGGTACGAGAAATCGAAGTTGATAATGGCAGAAACAAGAAAACATAGGGAATTAAAAAAAGTTTGAGAATTTTGTTTCCCCAAGTTAATATTTGCTATTTAATAACTATATCACTTGAAAAGGTGATTGTTACAGAGTGTAACTTTTTGCCATCCTTATAAATTTAATATGAAATTATTACAATAGTGATTTCATTTGTTTTGGCGTTGAACTAATAATATTATAAAATTGCAATAGAATGTAAAATCAGAAATAATTCCAGAAAATGTTATTAATTCGAGTCATTTCTCTTAAGTTAACAGAGGTACTTAACATTATTGATAAAAACTTCTTTACATAGACGGATGTTAGTGGCGTGGGGGGATATGACGAGAGGCGGCCAGAGAAATTTTTCTTAAAAAATAGCATGTTTTTGGTAACTGAAAGTGCAAATTCCGGGTGGCTCCAAAGATGGAACATAAAGGGGAGAAAAAAATGGTTTAATTTACATGAGAGCTCTGGCGAAATCGGCAAAAAAATTTCCTTTCATTTTGTCGCCCCCTCTCCAGTTTTTCGTACAGGCGCTCGGCTCAAACCTCTAGACCCTGGAAGGGTCTCAAAATTCCAAGAACATAAGACCATAAAATTTGGTCGGTCATTCTCAGGTCAGACTGAGCAGACTGCACCCGCGGGCAACCCGTTCCTAGGAGATCGGATTGACCATAGGTACGGTCCAGTCTACTGTGTTTTCTTCTCACCTCGCTTTCAAAACAAACCCTCCCTGACCTAATTTCGCTAGAATGACTGCCACCCACACTGTCCCTTCCTCATTTCGAAGTTTTTTCTTTGGTCCGAGAGGCTCCTTCCCCCTAACCGACTATTGTATTTCAGTTCTATGGCATAGTGGGCCGAAAAAATATTAAACCAGTTGAAAATGTAACTTTCCCCCTGGTCTACATCATTTCTCATCGGATTCTTACTTTGACGAAACGTTTTGGCACACTGTGTTGAAAGAAAAACCGGTGAATGTTACGCTTTATTTTTATTCTGAACAGAAAATTTGAATTGTGATAATGTTACACCTATAGGTGCTGTGTATGTCAGAAAAAAATTAGGTATGTTTTATAGGAAAAGATAGGCACGGATAGCAGCAGAAACGAAAAGCAGGCGTCTATTTTGCAAAAATTCATCAAAATAGAAAATATTGAAACCAGAGAAGATCTGTCAACAACAGTTGAAGCCGATCTTTAATTTCAGAAAACTTTGAGAACGGCAGTCTAACTTATTGTTCGAACCAAGAACAAGAAGTTCCTGTGAATTCAGCACCACAGGTAATTTTGTTATTATCATTCTGGTGTGTTATTTTAAAATTTTCAGAATTAAATATATATTTTTTCGATATTGACAAAATTAATATTGTAAATTGCGCAAAAAAGAACTATTTAACAAGTTAACTCATTTACAAGGACCAAGTGGGAGAGCATGCAAAGTTACAATTACTTGAACCAGAGGATTGAACCATTTGAATGTCTTAAATGACTGCAAAGAATCGAGCGATAAACAAGACGGCAAAACAAGTTTGCAAACCGAAAACACAAACAACAGTACTGAGTGTGATAAGGTTTGTTAGATTTTAACATAAGCATTACACTTGAAATAATAATAGTCAAACTTTTTTTTTGAAAAATCAAATTTGTACGTATAAAGTTCCCATACATTTTTTCCAATCATCAGAAAGTGCTAAACATTAGAGGAAAACTTGTAAAATTACAAACTATTTTCACAGAAATTTTATTTTTTTTTCCTCGATAAGTTTGTTATTTTTAAAAAGTTTGTAACACGTCTAAAAAAAAGTAATAAATAGTTTCAAATCGATAAGCAAGGTGGCGATATGGTCAGGGCCAGATTACCAAATAGGCAACTGCTTATGTGTCCTGCAACATTGGGGAGCCCTCCGATATTATTATTTTTTAAAAATTATTTTCAGGGCTTCCATTTGATTTACAAGAAGTGTGTTCTAGAACTTACTGAACTTAAAACTCATTGTCGTTTAAATTCAGGACATTATTCTTGGAATATTTTGAATGTATTAGAATTTATTAGCAGATCAATGGTTCACATTTCAACAGTCCTGGAATACTTTGTATTAGAATATTTAAATTGTGTTAAAAAAAATTGCAATTCTTTAATCATTTTATTTAAAATTTAAGTTTGTCATATTATTTGTTGCTCAAAAACTGCTTATTTAGATATTAAATTTAAACCAATAAAGTTATCTGGTTTTGGAAGTTGGGGTGAGGGCCCAAAAATTTACATTGCCTATACTGCCCTCCTAAGCGTAAAAAGCGTATCTCAATATTTTTTAATTTTCAGATTTTTCCTATTTAGTAATGTTTGTGACCTCCCGACATTATTCCTAAGCAAGAAGGTGGTATCTTATTAAAAAATAGCAGAAAGCCACTAAAGAATTATGTGTATGTTATAAAACTAACGCAGTTAACAGTAACGTGGTGAATTTTTCTGACGCTACCAGTAACTGCTGCTACTGGAGAGAGAAGTTTTTCGAAACTGAGACTGATTAAAACATATCTGCGATCTAGAATGTCGCAGGAGCGACTAGTTGGCTTGGAAAGAATATCATTTGAACGGGACCTTCTGCAGAACATTGATATTGAGAATATTATGAAAGATTTTGCAGATAAAAAGACAAGAAAAGGGATTAAGTGAAGATAATTTATAATATTGTGCAAAAAAATCATATATTTTTAAAATAAATTTTTTGAATACATTGTTTTAGTTTCTGTAGGACTTCTTTATATTCTTAAAAATATATGAAATTAAAAAATTCTGCCCATAACATTATTAATTCAGATTTGCAAGTAAAATGTGCATATTTCTAAGTAAACTTTTGTCGGAAATTTAAAATACAGAGAATACAGAATTTAAAAATTACGTTGGTTCGGGGGGGCGCCCCCAAACCAAAGTAATTTTTAAAATGCTAAAAATGAACTATCAATGACGCGCCAAATTGTTGTCTTGCCCGGTTGGTGAAATTATCTTGGGCCGCCTCTGGATATGACAGTGGGGGGGTGGATGCAAAAATATAAAGATTAATCAAGAGGTACGCGAGGGAATAAAGGTTGGGTACCCATGAACTAGTATATAAATAAAGATCTGGTAAAAATTTGAAAGGGTCATCATTACGCTCCTCTCCTTGTTCAGCAGGTCATGCCAGGCAGGTTCTAACGCCACTCCTGTTCGTGAAATTCTTCACAGGGTCTTTTTCCTGTAGGCTCTTCATTATCTTAAAGCAAAATTAGTTCAGAAAAGAGTCATGAGTTTAAAAAATTCATTAAGTTTTTCTGAATATTTATCTTTTAATTATTTGTTTATATGTTATCATTGAATAATACCTCATATTTAAAAAAATGTTTTCAAGCTTTGTGGTTGATGCAAAGTTTTCCGACAGAAATGGGGTCACTAAAGGCAAAAGGTTAAGAAGTTCTGTTATAAATTAATTTCATGTAAATCAGTTACTTAAATACGTTAAAGCTATATATAATTAATTTAAAAGCAGAAAAACATACAGAACAACAACAGCTATATTGCTTTTTATATAGCAAGAAATAAGTTACAAATGAATAAAAACTTTCAACCTAGTGTCAAAAAGAATAAAAAAAGAGAGAAAGAAAGGAAATATAGTTAAAAAGCATAATAATAAATAATTGCTGATGATCATGGGCATTGAAAAAAAGATACATAATACACAAATTCAAATCTACCTTTTATAATTAAATCTTTGTCATAAAAATGAATATCAGAGAGAAAAATGAATTATTCCTTCTCAATCTTTGTGTTTATCTAAGTAATTTAAGATTTAATCTAGGATTTTGCAGAAAGTTCTAACCACCTTATCTCATACAACACTATTTATCCACATACCTGAATGTGCACTCAATATTAATTGTGGAAAATATTTAATTTAACTATTAAATAAATTAATTATACTGTTTTTTGTCTCACTACTTAGGTCTTTTACTTTGCAATTACCTTCCTATAAATTACTGCCAAAAATATTATGAGAAATTGAGAGAACAGTTAATTTTCCCTTGAATTAAAGGAATAATTGTATAATAGCTATAATTTCTTTTGCTAAAAAAAGTAATAACAATAGCAAAAATAAATAGGTCATTAGTTTTAAGTGAATCAGTAAAACCATTTGTAACAATGGTATGAGATTTAATACTACATTTTTATCAAAACAAAATGATGTATCTTAGTAACTTTCTAACTATATATTTACACGAACTGAGAAGGAGTAGACTGAACATATTATTTCGTAATAGTTACCTTCTTCCTAGTTCCAATATATAATTTCGATACATTAATTTTAAGTTTCTTTAAATACTTTTTGGATGTTCCTAGATCAGAGTATTTCTATTAAATAAGCATCTAAACTAAATAAAAGGTTTAGCTCAAATAATTTTATAAACTAAGTTCAAAGGTAAGAATTCCTGAAAAAATAATAAAGTTATAGAAAAATGAAAGTTACGTTTAATTTTAATAAAAATCACATTTTGATAGATCATCTTCTCTTTAGAGAAGAGATTTTCTCAAAGCACTCTTCATCCTTTCACAGATTTAAATTAGTTCAGAAAGCAAACGTGTTGAAAACAGGTAGCACAGCAACCAAATACCATGCAATAATCATATTGCTTGAAAGTGGTGAATAAGGTATCTATGATACAGATATTCAAAAGTAAGACTTTATACAGAGAGAATGGTGCATGATGAACTATAGATTTTGATTGCATTAATAAGAGGGTACAAATCTTCAAGTTTCTTAATGAAGTTCAATCTAAACATAACTAGTGGCCCTGCAGATGTCCTAAAGGCAATCAATCTCTTTCCAAATGTATCACTTGAGGAAGAAACTGACTGCTGCAGACATACATAGTTTCCTCAACAAAATCTTTTGCTGGTACACAAAAATGTTAATGAAGCTTCATGTAAATAAGTCATTAATAGCATTGTGCTCAAAGGCCAGTGTCCACATACAGTCTGGCAGTAAGCACTTGGTAGCTACAAAAATCAGCCAGAAGCAGCTGTTGACATAGTTGAAGAATTATTTTGAAAGAAATCAAGGCTGTACCAAGGGGTTGGCAAGTTTGCCTCTCGCCAAGGACGCAGGCATAAGGGGTGCAAAAATGACCATTAAAAAAACAAGATTTAAAAGTTGATTGTAATGATATTTTGTGTAAAATGAATTTATGAATAAGTCTTCTGAGGGTGATTACGAATTATGGGAGTGGTTCTGCTTATAGATAGCTAGGATTACCATATGTCCCGTTTATATGGGACTGTCATCGTATCTCACTACTCAGTCCCGTATTACTATTTGTCCCGTTTCCTTCTATAAACTCAGTCAGTAGAGACATTTGAAGCAATTTTTATCTGTCATTATAATTTTAAAAAGACTTGCGCCTAATTTTATAATTATGTGAAAGATGAAAATGATTTAATTAAGAAAGTAAAACCAACTTTAAAATATGACTAGACTGAAAAGTATTAGTCTTGCATCTTTTTTATTATTCTGTGTGTTTATTTTAATAGATTTCTTAAACTTTATTCATTTTTTTCAGAGTAAAATAAAGCATTACCAACCGACTTAAACGTCCCGCATCAATGCTTGGAAATTATGGCAACCGAATAGATAGCTAATAACTGCATTTCCCCTAGCTGACAGGAAATGGGCAGGAGACGAGGATAATTTTTTATATACAAGGATATAAAAACTGCTAAATCTGTATAAGAATAAAATGCAAGAAGATAGTCTTTCTGGGGTGTGGACAGAGGGATAAAAAATTACCAAAAATGCAGTAGTGGGGGCCGCAGTTCTGCCAAGTTCACAGGATCGTTTCGGTGCAGGGTACAATTGAAATATTGATTTTGAAAAAGAAAGCTTGGAAAAAATTTCCTATTTTTGACCTAAACTTCCATAATTATTCAAGAGTTCAAACTATGACTTTTGCAAAAATTTGCCTTAAAACTCAGTAAGTAAACAATTACACATATACTAACTTATGTCAAATAGAGGGATGTAATACAAGATACAGTTTGTCTTAACAGATGCAAATTATTTCTATGATAACATGGACATTCGGACTGAATTTATTAATCATTGGGGAGATTTCGGAATGTGAATGGTCCGGATGTCGCCAATTTGTTTACATCCGGCATCGCAAAACCACCTCCCTACTGCTAATCGGCGCACAGCTCTCTCTGATAAACCCTGCGTTAAGCAGTATGCGCAGTAACGTATTCTTCATGGCGTATTGATACATGCATTTGCTTTGTGATGTATCAATACGCGCTCCGTACGACCAAGCAAACAGTTTTTACCTTTGAAACTTTTTACGTCTCTACTTCTAAAACGGGGTTTCGGCCAAAACAGAAAACTATAAAAACCTGCAGAAAACTGTAAGAAATAATATATAAAGTAAATATAAACAAATATATACAATAAACCAGGAGGTAAGAGGAAAGACACTCTCTTGCAGGATTTATTTATTTAAATGTACTGAATTTTAATTTAAGATTTTCGGTTTATTTGTAGAAAAAGTAAATTAAAGTGACCAGAGTTTCTGAATTTCAAGAGGGGATGCTTTACACATTTTGAAAAGGGAGTACAAAGATATAATAATAAGCAGTGAAAAATAGATAATTAAAAACTATGCAAGCATCAGGAAGAAATTTAAAAAAAACTAGGTAGAGATTTAAAAAATGTAGGAAGAGATAAAAAACACTATTAACTTACTATGATTTATTACTTTTCTTTTAAAGCTGATTTGTTGTATCCATTAATAATTTCTTTTAACTGTATATTTTTTCAAGGGGCCTTCCTTCGTTACTAAAATAATCTAATTCTGTGCAATTTTGAATAAAATCATTAACAGAACTTTCAGTAAATTCATGTCTTCGTAGTAGCCTCGAGATCTAAGGCAATGGATAGAACTTGGATTTATAAGCATATTGCAATTTGTTTATTTAGGCTCTCATATATGCGTTGTTTCAATAATAAGAAATTTATTGTCTTTCTCCTTCCATTCATCAACAGACCCTAAACAAATCATTATTCTTAACAGAAGAAAATATACTACAATACACGATTTATCCAAAATATATTATAAGCACACTAAGCGATTCTTCAAACATAAAGGTCTGGTGAATCTACTCATGTTTAATCTATATTATATAAAACGCTTATGCGTGGCACAAAAAAGACCTTTATTTCTTTCTCCCCGTTGGCAACGATCAGTTTGTTTACCAATCTCAACCCTGATGCCGAGATTTTTGAATTGGTTTGAAGTCGGAAACAGCCATTTTTTTTTAGTTTAGATCGTTTGAATTAAATAAGTTTGAGTTGTACAGTTTGGATTAATGTGAGCTTAATACTGAATGTCCTTTTCAGCTAAAAGTTTCTGAAAAATTGGGTTATTCATCTCTCGACAGCTCATATGTTCCGAGTTCCATCTATCCAGAGAAAAATAGTATACCTTCCTTCACTTAATAATAAATGGAGGGAGTGTGTTTACATGTGCAGAGACAATATTTCATTTAAAAAAGTGCATGTTTACGATTTTGAAGGATGAAAATTTTGAAAAAGGGTATCTAATCAATAATAAAATGCTTAGGTTGTTAATTTTAAAAAGGTAAAAGTAAATATTTATTATGGTTTTTAATTTTGAATAGTGAATCTGAACATATTTAAAGCTATTTGTCAGTTAAACTGTGCTTTTTAAATTGAAAGTTTTTGAAATGGGCTAAATAATCTTTCGTAACTCAAACTTTCTGATGTTGTAACGCATAAATAACTACCCAGAGATAAAAGTTGCAACTTTCTTGGCTAAATAATTATTGTAGTGAGTGTGTATACATGTGGCAAAGCTTTTCCGATTAAGATTTCAGTGAAAAAAGAGCATGTATAAAATTTTGGTGTAAAAACCAAAAATTTTATGAATTTTAGAAATTTCCAAAAAAGGCTATTTTATTAATTTTAAAAAGGTAAAAGTAAATATTTATTATGGTTTATAATTTTGAATAGTGAATCTGAACATGTTTAAAGCTATTTGTCAGTTAAACTGTGCTTTTTAAGCTGAAAGTTC
>BGPR01025805.1:6909-22057 GCA_013235015.1 Araneus ventricosus
TCTATTTTGATTTAAAAATTGTCTAGAGCGAGCACTGTTACTTTTTGGCTTTCTTGGGGCTTGCATCTAATTGGCACATAGCTATGAATGTGCTAAAATTGAAATTATATCATAAAATAAGTGTCATTAACAGATTCTCAGCAAAAAACATTTTTCCAGTCTTGTTAGGAAACAATTCTTTTAAAATGAATTTTCTTAGAAATATTTTACGCGAAAGAAATTTTATCAGGAGATGCTTTGAATTCCGCACGAGATGCGTTTGCAACGGTTTATTGCAAGATAAACTGTATTATCTCGTCAGTAAAAAATTTGAATGAACTTCTCTCTAAAATTGTTGCGAAGCAATATAGGCAACGAATTTGAAACTCAGAAACGGGTCCTCCAACGCATTCCTAAAATGGAAAAGTTCGTAAAAGTATTTAAAATTTCGAATTTTACCTAAAAATGTATTTTATCTTGGGTGACTCACTATTTCTCAAGTTACGAGCTTGCAACATCAATACTATTAACAAATCAATGCGAAAATTGCCTTTAATTGTAACATATTGTTACGAACCTGGAATGTCGCTTTCCAGCAATGTTAGTCCTATTGGAAAGAGACATTTACAGCGATTTTATGGGGATGCCGGGCCAATGGAAGCCATAGACCCTCCCCCTGATCTTGGCGACAAAACGGAGGTCCTTGAAAATGCTAGAATTTTCTCGCTATCTCTATTAGGAGCGAAGTTATGGTGATTCTTCTGGAATTTTCCTGTGACATCACATCCTGCCTGAATAGGGTATAAATACTCGGAGTCTGAACGTGTTTGAACCCCTTTAGAGGGCGAGTGTGTTTGAGCGTCTTTGGAATCTCTCCTTGGAGTTTTATCCGCTTCGCGAACTAGTAAGCTGTTAGACGCCGAGTGGTATTGAACGTTTTGTTGCTGTTCTTATTAGTGATTTAATGTCTGTTTGCGTTGATAATTTGCGCAAGTGCTGTTTTTCTTGTTTCCTGTGTTTCGTGTTTTCCTGAATGTTCGTGAATAAAGCGTCATTCTCCATTTTCCTGCTTGTTGGACTGTTTTCACCGTACGCACACTGAACGATTTTCGTAACAATACCTATAAGATAAGAACTTGTTACTATAGCAAATCAATGAGAAATGACATTTAATTATAACATATTGTTACGAACCTGGAATGTCGCTTTCCAGCAAAGTTAGTCCTATGGTTGGAAAGAGACATTTAGAGAGATTTTATGGGAATGCCGGGCCAATGGAAGCCATAGACCCTCCCCCTGATCTTGGCGACAAAACGGAGATCCTTGAAAGTGCTAGAATTTCTCGCTATCTCTATTAGGAGCGAAGTTATGGTGATTCCTCTGGAATTTTCCTGTGACATCACATCCTGCCGGAATAGGGTATAAATACTCGGAGGCACTGAACGTGTTTGAACCCCTTTAGAGTGCGAGTGTGTTTGAGCGTACACACATAGAACGATTTTCGTAACAATATCTATAAGACAAGGACTTTCTACTATAACAAATCAATAAGAAAATGGCATGTCACAACGGTAAACCCTTGTCATTAATACTTGCGTGCACAGCAAAATCTCATTCCTTAAAACCAACTTTCTATGGAAAAAATTTGTTAGGTACAGTTCAAATTAAGAAAGTATGCTTAATTTAAATAAACTTATATGTTGCTGTATTTGAAACGGGGAAACGTAACAAATATTAATTGAAAGGATTTTTATTACTGTTTAATAAGTTGATGCATGATACAATATATTTTTTAATACATGGTAATTTTTGCTTGGGACAACGACTGAGTTAAAAGTTCTATTCACTTACTAAGCTCCCTAAACCGCACATAAAAGGCCTCCTCCGGAAGAGGATGCTTGAGGAGTGGCAAACCTCATGGAAGAATGGCGATACAGGCAGGAAAATCTATAACATCATGCCCTCAGTCAGTCTCCGTCCCGCTAACTGGATTAGAGAGGATGTTATCTTCTTCTCTCAACATGGACCTTTCCCTGCCTACCTCAAAAGGTACCTGTCTGACTGCGATTATTGCAGCTGTGGTGGAATTGGCACGGCACTTCACTATGCCACGGAGTGTATTTACACAGTGTCTTGGCATATGAGGAAGCCAATGTCAAACTTCGAACAAGAATGGCTGAAAAGAGTCTCCAATAACCTCGTCTCCAGGATTCGTAGGATTGTCAAATTCATAAGCGAAAACAGATATCTTTTCCGGCCTCCCTAGCCTTCAACTTTCCAGCAAGCTGAACCAACAAGCTCCAAATTACCGGACATCCCCTCCCCCCTTCAGAAAAGAAAGGTATAACAACATCTAAAGAAAAGAAGACTATTACGAACTAATAGTGTAAAAGTGAAAATGCCTGTGCTGTTAACATAGTGTAAATATTTCTTTCTCTTTGTTTGTTTATTCTTTTTTTCAAAAATAAAATCCCCGTGTCTTTCCCATCAAACCGTTCAGTGACCGGTCTGGTCACGGGTACAGGGGGGTAAGAGACGGCCTTCTGTTCTGACTTAAAAGTTTCGCCGTACCAGCGCAGAGTTTTTTCAATACCTTTCATAAAGTGCCATCTTTCTTCATTTAGGTCAATCTCCATTATAAAATCAAACAGTTCCTGTGCTTTTTTAAAAAAATTCGTTTGACACCTTATAAGCTAAAGGCGCTCTTTCTTCTTTTTCTTCACTATCACTGCTCTCACTGTCGGCTAGTCTTACAAAATTATCCAATTCTTCATTTCTCTATCATCATTCTCGATTTGATTTCTTCCAAATCTCTGAATATCTTTCGCCGTCAATTGCTTTTGCAGTTTGTACCATTTTTTGGCTTGATTTTTAGTCGATGAAAATCCACAGAAAAGAAAAATCAAAGGTCTCACACCCATAGATCCTAATGGCAACTTTTTTAACATTGCACTTCACATAGACAGTACGCCATCTGTGGCCAACAAAGGAACTAACTGGAATACGTCAGCGTGAAAAAAAACGAAACTTCGTTATTTTATTTATAAAAGTGAAACTAATGTTACAAATTTTTGATTAACTTAAATCTACGGTTATATAAGTTGGGAAACATACATTAAACTTACCCGTTCTTATGAAGATCGACATCGAACTCAACAAACATGGCGGCGACCTTGGTGTTCCGTTTGAAACGCATATTTATGGATCCTACTATGGTTTGGAATGAGGTCGCTTTTCATTGGCTCTCAGCGTCCACAGTCACATGAAAAAGTTTTGAAAACAAAATCATAACAAAAGATACACATTATTGATTTTCCCGCTTATTTTTTTCGCGATAAACAATATTAAAAAATTGCAACGTGAAAATTATTATACTGCAAGCAAAGTATGCGAGATGAATAAATACGTTAAGATACTGCCGAAAATAATAATCAGTCACCCAATTCAAGGTTATGACGTCACCTCCCCTTCAACCAATCACATAGCCAGCAGCGTTCCGGAAATGTGTCACGGGAGAAAGTTAGCTCGAGAAAAATGACTTTCATCTGCCCAGGAAAAAAATAATTAAAATAAAGGGAAAAGATATTTTAACCATTCTTGTTTTAAATCCGACAGAACCGTTCTAGTTATAAACTGAAAAAAAATTGAAATAATAATGTTATTAGAAAGTCGGATGCAAAAAAATTTAAAAACAAAAGTAACATTTCGATGACAAAACTCGCTATTTTTTAAAAATTTCTCAAAATTCAGTAAATTACGTTAGAAATTCAAAACTAACTTCATTAGAGAGGAAATCGCGTCCTCTTTCCGATGGTGTATCCATATTTGTCGTACAAGTATTCGAAACCATTCTATTGAGAAATTAGTGCGAAAAATCAACCAAAACAATACAAAACATTAAATAAAAAATTTTCTAGATTAAATTTTAAAATTTCGGCTTCGAGATGCATTCAGTCGCCATTACGACTACCTGTGTGCCAAATTTCATGGCTGTAAGTGCGATAGATTCGTCTGGACATCGCAGACAAACACACACACGCACACAAACATTGCCTTTTATAAGTATAGATTGCACTGACTTTTGCATTTCTGATGATAACATATATTTTTGTTGATAGATTCAAAACTCCATGAAATTTTATGGCAGGATGCCAAATTTAATCATTCTAGGTGTATTTGTTTCGAAATTATAAGCAAATGAAATTTTGAGCTTCTAATGTTAAAGTAAAATGTTTAATATTTATTGATATCTTGAGAAATAATATAGTTACGACATAGAATTTTTATGTTGTAATAGTATGAAGTATTCTATATTTTTGGCACTTATAATTTTGTTTTTACAATAATTTTGAATGCATGGAATTTTTTATAAAATTTGAGGGAAAATTTTTTTCAATAGTAACGCTTAAAAATTTTAACAGTAATCGAAGCAGATGCCATGCAAAATGTCATCATATTTCTAAGAGTAGTTTTGAAGATACATTAAATTTTCTATTTTCGCTGTAATAAGGGGCATCACATATTTCGAAAACGTTTTCATCATTAAATATAATCATTGCACCACTTTATTTATAAAAATTAAATATAATGTTACAAAATCGTTCTGTGGGTGTATGGTGTTAAACAGTCCAACACGCAGTTTAATGGAGAATGAAGGTTTATTCACAAATATGCAGGTAAACACGTAGCACAGGTAACAGGAAACAATAGTTCTTGCACATATTAGCAACGTAAACAGACAACAATTCACAGGCAATAACAGTTCAGCACTTTGATATTTAGCAACACAAACAGTCAGCAAATAACTAATAGCGACAATAACAGCGCTCAGCTCACCAGTTCGCACTGCAGACGAAACTCCAAAGTCGTCCCAGTCGATCAACACTCTCCTCTCTGGTCCAAAAGCGGTCCTTAAATACTCTCCCCGACAGGTCGTGACGTCACATGGCGTTTTCTCGTACATTCAAGAGTATTTTCTTTCCTAATAGAGATATCGAGAAAAGGGTTGCATTTTTTGGAATCATCGATTTGTCTCCAAGCTCAGGAGTCCAGGTCCGGCCATCCAATACTTACTCCTGTAAAACCCGCTTCCCAAACATAATACTAGTCGGGCAGGAAAGCCACATTACGTTTTTGCAACACTATATCAACATTTAACAATTAATACATATAATTTAAAATTTTATAAATTAAAGTGGTAATCGACTTCACTAAATTCTTTCATATACGAAGAATTCGATAATACCAATACCCCACCGACTTACAAAGAAAACCACGAAAATAAATTGAAAACAGTAAAAGTCAGAATAACTCAAACAGTTATTAATTTTAATACACATGCTAACATTTCATTCATTATTTACAGGTTCTCGTTATATAGGTTTTATAAAATTTTTAACACGTTCTCTGATGAACTTGACATTTTTAATATGTCTCTTGGTGCTTTTAAGTCGAAATGTTTGCATCTTTTATATACACGATAGGTTTTATTTTGCCTTTCTACAACATTTTAGGATTTTACGCTATTTGATTTTCCGTGTTCCTATGTATTCGACCAGTTTTTTTGGCGCCGTGTTTGATTTATTTTTATCTTAAGTGTTGCATTTTTTTTAATCTCAAGTGTGTATTTACGTTTTTAAACTTTTAAATTCCTGGTGTGTTTTTCATTAGACTCGGTGTTTGCGTGTTTTGACTTTTTGACCCTTGCTTTTTGGAAATGATCTTTAAATTTAAAAAAAATAATAATAATCCGGCTTTTGGTGTCATAGTGTGTCTTAAAGTTTTGTGATTATGCATTTTCGTTTTTAATTATATATACGTTTGCGTAAGTTTTATGATTTTATGTATTCTCTGTGGTCTACTTTTTGCTTTCTAAGGCATATTCTTTTTTTTTATTTACTCATTGTGACTTTTGTTCTTTGTGTGTTTGTCAGCACTGTAAATGGAGTTTACTCTGTAATGTGCTTTTCTTTAAATAAATAAATAAATAAATTTGAGTACAGCAACGAATATTCTATTTTATTCTATTATTTTCACTCATACAAAAAAGCTATATAAATACTTTTGCATTATTAAAATTTTAACGCTTTTTTATCAAAATTTATTCAGGCGAAACTGAAAATTATACTAAACTTCCAGAGCTATTGGATATCATCATTTTTGCAGAACAACATAAAATATTTTGAAGAAAAGTTTTGGACTACAGAACTTTTTTACGCAGCAAGTTTTATCGACTATAAAACGTAGATAGTTACTTTGGAAATACCATTTAAGGAGCGAAATAATTTAAAATGGTTGACATTTAAATGAAAGCAGAGAACTTCCCTATCTAAATGTGGAGACGACCCCTTTTTTTATTTAGAACGCAAAATGTCGAATATCTTCCGAACTATTAATGACCTAACATCCAAAATTTTTCTCTTCGAGTATTTTTTCATGAGAAATTTATTTGTGGCATCAAAAATGGGTAATGCCATTGAAAATTTTGAAGTTTGTGCAATTTTAAATATTTAGATGACCCCTTTAGAAAATTTTAACCATATAATCTTTTGGGGGCGATGCAAGTGTTCAATACATATGTTTCATGTTGAGATAATTAGCAAGAACAATTAATTGTTAGAAGGTTTTATCTTTCACGAAAGAATAAAAGATACGGGTGACTTTGGAAAACAACAAACTAAGACATTTTATTTATAAATCTGAATTAACAATTTTTAAGAAGGCTCGTGCACCAATGCACGGAAGAGAAAAACCGTAATGCGACAGCGCACGTGCGATGAAAAACATAAGTTGTTAATTTTTATGCATAAAATCAAAATTTATTTACAAGATCTTTGTCGACATCATCAGCGAGATTATTGTACAGCAATGGATTCTGAAACCCTCCGCGCTTTTGCGCATGCGGCGGGCGGAGTTATTTTCATTAAAATAGGGGGAAAGTGAAGAATGGAAGGTTTACATTTTACTGAGCGTGATCTAACAAAGAACTCCGGAAAGGCGCTCCTATGACTTATTGCCCGACACCCCTTTCCGGTGTAAAATCGCCCAAAAGTGGTAGTCTCGGAATCCGTTGCTGAGCTATAGCAGGCTTGAAGTCAGTCACCACAATATTTAGTATAAGTTATGTCATCAGAAACGATACTTCTGTTTTCAATGTACAACGAACAAGCGCATAATAATGCTGGGTAGTTCCCTTTTTTTTCGCGGCTGTACGTTGCTATGGCAACGTACTTTTCATTCATGTGACAAGCGGCCGGCATGTGTGCCTCTAATGAATGAAATTCTAGCTCTGAACAAATTCAATAGAACCAGCGGGAGTGGTCTCCACTAAACTTTCTCATATACTTCCCAAAAAGGTGTCATTTTCCCTCTAACTAGGGTTGCCATACGTCCCGTACACTATTTGTCCCGTTTGCTTCCTAAACTCTGAGTCATTATAATTTTAAAATGACGTGCGCCCATTTTTATGATTATGTGTAAAAGGAAAATGATAACAATTAAAAAAATTGCGTAAGTTCTCAATTTTTACGCGCGCTGAGGTACCACAACTTTATTTAAAGTTTTTGAGATCGAAATCTTACTACAAATATCACGCAAGATTTCACCATGCTTCCATCTGGAGAATGTCAGAACGAAGCTTCGGGTTCAGGGGATTGACATAACTTCCGAAGCGCAGCCGAAGCTACAATGCTTCGTAGACCGCCAAGGTCAAAAGCCAACTATATTAACTTGAGTAAAATAAGCGAAACGCTCGCCAACACACAGTCGCAATGTGCATTTTGAACCAAATATGCAATTTGAACATCTTTTTTCCAATGGATTGAAACGAAATTTGAGCACAAATCTATAATTAATATTAGCAAACGTCATACCAATTTTTATTTATCTAAGACAAAGGGTTTAGTTTAGGAGATATAATTTTTACAAGTATGCGATTATACAGACCGACAGACAGTCAACCCTTTGACGGATTTGGCTCAAAATTTGATACGGACTTACATTCGTGATGATAAAACTGTGTACCAAATTTTATTCATCTAGCTATTCAAGTTTTTGAGTTATAGTGTTCACATGACCCCGGACAGACAGACAGACTTCCCGTAGACGGATTTTGTCCAAAATTTGAAAGAAGCCTACAAATTATGTGTCAAGTTCACATACCAAATTTCATCCCCGTATCTCTAATAGTTTTCGAGTTATCGTGTTCACAGACATAATTCCAAAATTGTGTTTTTCGGACTCAGGGAGGTTTAAAACGTGGAGACTCGTCAAAATCTCGAGTTCGAATTTTTTGACGATTACAATGCTTTCTCTTTGGATACTTCGTATACGAGAAAGTGAAAGGCATTCTTCATTGGACTGAAATACTGAAAAATCTTTGACGGGTCGTACCCCGGTAAAACGAGGGGAACTCATGAACCTCTCGTAATGGGGTTATTATGCGGGGCCCGCAGTGCCCGAAAAAGTCGTGGCGGCCGGTCGTTCAACGTAGACCCGGATGCTAAGGCAGGTCGAGGTGAAGGGGGGGCCCTGGCAGTAGGACGAGGCCCCGAGATACGAACCGTAGGACGAAGTTAAGTAAATGCTGATGTTAACAGCGCTTTTTGTATCTAGTCTGAAGACACCTGTATTCTGGAAATTGACCTGTATTGCAAAAATAACCGGGTTTTTTTTACTTTCTCGTATACGAAGAGAAAGTATTGTAATTGTCAAAAAATTCGAACTCGAGATTTTGACGAATCTCCACGTTTTAGACCTTTCCGAGTCCGAAAAACACAATTTTGGAATTATGTCTGTCTGTGTGTCTGTATGTCTGTGTGTCTGTGAACACGATAACTCGAAAACTATGAGAGGTACGGGGATGAAATTTGGTATGTGGTCTTTACACATAATTTGTAGGTTTCTATCATTGGACAAAATTTTGGACAAAATCCGTCAACGGGAAGTCTGTCTGTCTGTATGTCCGAAGTCATGCGAACACTATAACTCAAAAACTTGAAAAGCCAGATTGATAAAATTTTATACCCAGTTTTATCGTCATGAATGTATGTCCGTATAAAATTTTGGGACAAATCCGTCAACGGGTTGACTGTCTGTCGGTCTGTATAATTTACCATTGAAACCAATCCGCTGTCTCCACGCGCATGCGTACGGAAGCAATCATCTGTCCTCGCGAAAGGAGCGATTACGTCAGTTTGTCCTTGAGACGGAAAGAGTGAAACCTAGCAGTGTGCGATAGATGAGTTTTAATCGATACGCATCTCTTTGAATTCTTTACCCAGATATTTTTCAATCACTGTAATGAAAAACGTTCTGATAGTCATTGGATTCTGGGTAACAATAGGTTCGAATTTTTTTAGCCACGCGGGGGAAGGAGGAACGGCACCTTTTGGGGGAAGTATACAAGAAAGTTTAGGGGAGAACACTCCCGCTGGTTTCATCTCCGGTTTAACCTGGAGATTAAAACCGCTGAAAATAAGCCGGTTTTTGAAAAAAAAACCGGTTTTCGTTTTATTAAAAAAAAGCAACGTTTGTAGACAGAATTTTTTATTAATAATAACATACAATAAGTAATTGTTAATACACTAATTAATTAATGTAATAAGTAATAATTAGAAATAAGTAATTAATACAATAAGTAATAATAATAAATGAGTAATTAATAAAATAAGTAAGTATCGTAGACAAAATTTTAAGAATTGTATTAAGTATTGTAGACAAATAAAAAAAGAAATTAGAGAGCACAGACGTAAATAATCGTATTTTGTGTTGTTTGCGTCTATATGTAAAATAATAATAAATAAAAACTATGTTTCAATTTTTATACATTCCCCCGGTCCTATTAATCAAATTTAATAAAATAATTTTGGCACACTAATACTTTTATTACACTGGTAATATTTAACCGGTGTTTTATTTAATTTAATTTAATTATTTAAACTACACCGGTTTAATCTGGAGATTAAAACCGCTGAAAATAATCCGGTTTTTGAAAAAACCGGTTTTCACTTTTTTTTTAAAAATACAACGTTTGTGGACAGAATTTATTATTAATAATAATATACAATAAGTAAGTATTAATACAATGATTAATTAATGTAATAATTAGTGATTATAAATGCGTAATTAATACAATAAGTAATAATAATAAATGTGTAATTAATACAATAAGTAAGTATTGTAGACAAAATTTTAAGAATTGTATCGAGTATTGTAGACAAATAAAAAAAGAAATTAGAGAGTACAGACGTAAATAATCGTATTTTGTGTTGTTTGCGTCTATATGTATAATAATAAAAAAGAACTATGTCTAAATTTTTATACAGTCCCTCGCTCCTATTAATCATATTTATTAAAATATTTTTGGCACACTAAAATTTTAGACAAAATGTCCCACTCTTCTGCGACCAAAACTAACCGAGTTATGAAAGCTTGACTATGACTATTTTAGACCATTTCACTGTCCGATTCGAGAAAGCAGTGGCCGTTTATTGGCCTAAGATGATGAAATTCAAAACTTCACAACTCGAACCTAAAATCGAGCCTATCTTTTGATAGCTGATTTTGCCGGGTTTTCCCCCCGGGTTTTGGATTTTAAAAAATAACCGGTTTAAACCGGGGCAAAAAAATAACCGGTAGGTATTTCCCATCCCTAAACGAATATTCAAATACGCTCTTGTTAATTATACCGAACAAAGAATGCTTAAAATCCCGCATATTTTTCATTGATCTGTGTTTGTGACAAACATCTCTTAACTTTTTCATCTTTTAACCAGCGGGACTGTTCTCCCCTCAACTTTCTCGCATACTTCCCCCAAAAGGTGCCGTTCCTCCTTCCCCCGCGTGGCTAAAAAAATTCGAACCTACTGTTACCCAGAATCCAATGACTATCAGAAGGTTTTTCATTGTAGATTAGAGTGATTGTAAAATATTTACGTAAAGAATCAAATTCAAAGAGATGCGTAGCGATTAGATGCGTAACGATTTTCTTCTCTTACCGGCTCAAGGAGAAACTGACGTAATTCGCTACTCCGTAATGAAATTCCTCTCCGTTCTTCCAGTACGAATGCGCGTGGAGATAACGGATTCTCTTCAAAAGTAAATTATACGGACCAACAGACAGTCAACCCTATGACGGACTTGGCCCAAAATTTTATACGGACCTACATTCATGATGATAAAACTGTGTACAAAATTTTATCCATCTAGCTATTCAAGTTTTTGAGTTATAGTGTTCGCATGACCGCGAACAGACAGACAAACAGACTTCCCGTGGACGGATTTTGTCCAAAATTTGACAGAAACCTACAAATTATGTGTCAAGTTCACATACCAAATTTCATCCCTCTATCTTTAATAGTTTTCGAGTTATCGTGTTCGCAGACAGACATAATTCCAAAATTGTGTTTTTCGGACTCCGGGAGGCCTAAAACGTGGAGATTCGTCAAAATCTCGAGTTGGAATTTTTTGACGATTACAATATTTTCTCTTTGTATACTTCGCATACGAGAAAGTAAAAATGTACAGAAAAATCTCAGATGGTCTTATTTTCTCTCTCTCTCTCTATCGAAGCAGCTGGGTCGAAATTTAGCAGCTGCTCTAACCATTAACAAGCAAGAAATATGAAGACGATTAGGCTGTATTATAGAGAAGAAAAAGAATAGTAAAGGAAGGTCTGGTTGAAAACCTGGTCATGCCAGTCTGCGACCGTAACTGACGAATCTTTTCTGCTCTATTAGCCCCTTATGAACATATTATTGGCCTTGAGTTATAAAATAATAACTGCAATTGGTTTATTTTAAAAGTAATATAGTTTCCAACTCAAGTTCATTATCGTTTTGCTAGTTTTCAGATAGATAAGTCTCTAAACTTGACGAAAGCAATGGAATCATTCGCGTAATGTTACAGCCACGTGATAAACAAAACTGCGCGCATAATCTAACATGTAACTGCACATTGTCCTACACTTTGCGGTGACGTAACTTTACAAACAGTTAGTGTTAGATGTGCAGTGGATTCTAAAATTAGATTGGCGCGTATATCATATGAGCACAAGTTGATCATATTGTTACAAACATGGAAAGTCGCTTCCCAGCAATGTGAGTTTTATGGTTAGGAACAGAGTTTTACAGGGATAAGTATGCGATGACTAGCAGTAGCCACATCTGGTTCCCCGACCTTGGCGACCATCTTGGCGACAAATTTAGCGACCATCTTGGCGACTTGGCGACAAATTTGGCGACCCTCTTTTCGACAAATTTAGCGACCATCTTGGCAACTTGGCAACAAATTTGGCGACTTGGCAACAAATTTTTGACCATCTTGGCGACTTGGCGAAAAATTTGGCGACCTTGGCGACGAAGTATGGGATCTCAAAGGTGCTGGAATCTTCTCGATATCTCTATTAGGAGAGAAGATACGCTTGAATGTACTAGAAGATTCCATGTGACGTCACGGCCCGCCGCGGGAGACTATATAAGGAGAGCGCTTGGATATCGGCGGGTGTGTTGATCGACTGGGATCGCCTTGGAGCGCGAACGCCTTTGGAGTTCTATCGCTGTGCGAGCTAGTAAGCTGTTAGACGCCGAGCGGTAGTAAGGGTTGATCCATTGGGAACGACTTGAGAGTTTCTTCCGCAGTACGAGGTACGAAGCTGGTGAGCTGAGCGCTATTGAAAGTGCAGTTATTGTCTACTAGTTATTAGCTATTTGATGACTGTTTGTGTTGTTAGATAACAAAGCGCTGAACTGTTATTACCTGCGAATTGTTGTCTGTTTACATTGGTAATCTGTGCAAGAACTATTGTTTCCTGTACCTGTGCTACGTGTTTTCCTGCACATTTGTAAATAAACCTTCATTCTCCATTATCCTGCGTGTTGGACTGTTTACACCATACACCCACAGATAGACTTTTGCAACAATATTGATGCTCACTGAATGCACGCCAAATTCACAGCACCAATTTCATTTCAGTATCCATTTCTCAGTGTGAAAAAATATGTGACGCTACAGCACAGAATGAGAAAATGAGCAGTTTAACGTTACATGCCATCCGCGTTACGTTACAAGAATTGACTCCATTGTATTGTCAACATTGCAGTAATATAGAGAAGAAGCATTGGATTATAAAATAAATCGACGGGAGGCTGTCTCTGCGAAACGGCCGCTGGGATTGAGGGGCGTGGTCTTACTTACCTTACTCAGCCGTGACTTTCTGTGACTGAAGTAGCTGTATGCGATTATTAACTCCATAGTCTACAGTGACTATTAGTCTAGTGTAACTATGAGACTCTATCTATGTAAAAATCTTCGGGATTTTCACCAAATTTGCAACTCGACTGTGACTAAACCGTACTTCCAAATTCTAAAATTCTTTTTGCAATCTTCAATGTCCACCTTTCTCTGTTAAATGAAACTGAAACCAACTCTCTATGTTATTTGGTTGCAGAACTATAAGCGTTTAACTTTAACACGAAATTAGACGTAATTCAACAATTCTTGAGTAATATTTCACGCGATCGATGAATGAAGTGCCTTAGTCTGCGTATCAGTCGCTGTGACGTCATCAAAATGTTTCCTGATTTTCACCAACTTTGCAGCTCGACTGTGACTAAACCGTTATTGCAAATTCTAAAATTATTTTTGCGATCTTCAATGTCCACCTTTCTCTGTTATATGAAACTGAAACCAACTCTCTATGTTATTTGGTTTGCGGAGGAGACTTTGCAACCATTTGAGATGGTAAAATTTGGATGAATGTTTCTTGATGTGACTACAGATTAAGTGGCTTGCGCGACTTCATTATATGACGGAGTTGCGTTTGACGAAAAGGTTCTCGCAGACTAGAGATTTGAATTACTTCGATCAGTCTAAATTAGGAGTGCCTTTAGCTGGCCTCTTGAACGGTAACTACAGTAGAGTATCCCTACAACGAAGTCTCTCTACAACGAATTTCTCCCTATAACGAAATTTTTAATCGGAATGTTAAATAACATTCAAAATATTCTCCATATAACGAAGTGGTTGTCTCCCTACAACGAATTTTTTCAGAGGTTTATCTTTTCGATTTTTGTCATTTTTGAAGAAAGACGATAGTTTCTGTGCAACCAATTCGCTCACACGTGCCTGTTTCTGGAACCACTCACTCTGAAAATGTGCAAATGTTTCTGAAAATTTAACATCCCGAAATGCAAAGCAATGTAAAATAACGGAATTTTTCAAGTAAAATAAACGTAAGTACATACTAGTACATATTATTCTGTAAATTGGTGAATTGTCTTAACTTTTGAGCATTTTATTTATACAATAAAAATTAGTATAATTTTAACAAATTTATAATATATATTACTTCATTTTTAATTGAAAATCATAATTAAATACATTTGAACTCATCGCACCTATTGAAAAGTTTGGAACATTAACTTAAATAACTGCAAAAATCTCTAATCTCCGCATAACGAAATTTTCTCTATAACGAATTTTTCAATTGGAACCAAGCGATTTCGTTATAGGGAGACTCCACTGTATTTCTATTTTCTTTGTTTTAGTATTTCTCTTAGGATTTAGACTAACAGATAATATGAACGTCACTCAATATCAGTGGAGAGATTGAATATTTGAACATGCTAATGAGATGAATAAGTAGTGACTTTTGGTTTGTGACTGTTTACAATGGCGCATCCAGGATTTGGCTCTCGGGGGGGGGGGGGCTGAGGTCACAAAAATTTTGTATCGATGTGACGAATATCAAACCTCATGGCTTATGCAAACTAAAACACTTTCACTTTACAGACTTTCTCACCTGACAATGAGAATCATAAAGAACACTGCAATATTTTCGATAATTTAATAAAAAATACAATGAAATAAATAGCCAAAAAATGTTTTCAACCCCATCAACGCTACAAGTGGAATGACTAGAAAAGTAGGAAAACTTTCGAACCTATCAAGCCAGAAATTAATGTTGTCACGTTTTCATTATTTTTTTAAAGAAAGGGAAATTAAGAACAAACAGTTGCAGTGATTTTAAATAAAATCGAGAATTCTGTTTTAGCTCTGGTAAGGGCTGCAGCCCCAAAGCCCGCCCGGATTCGCCACTGGCTGTTTACAACTATTTTCATGTCTACGTATTCTTCCAGGGCTACTTTAATTCATCCCCCTGATTCGCCAC
>BGPR01025806.1:0-22054 GCA_013235015.1 Araneus ventricosus
GACATTTGGCCACTACGTATGATTAAGCGTGCAACAGGCCCCATACACGGCGGATCTTCGGTGGAACCCTCCGACCCCAAAGCCGAGACCTTACCACCAGGCCACCGGGGCCTTTTAAATAGGAGGGAATTTTAATTGAACATGCTAATGCGGAGGCGTCCTTTACCCACCAACGGATGTCTAACCTTTAAAAGGAACTGAAGTTTTTAATAAAGAGAAAATCTATGGAGAAAGAGAAAAAATGAAATAAATAGATACGATATTGGTAGTATTCTTAGTTGTGGCTATCAATACATGAAATTCCTGAAATTACAACAGTAATACACTAAAGACTGGTAAATTCTGAAAAAAGTGATACCAAACACACATAAGTAGGATTTACAAAAAACAAGATATGATGCATTTCATAGAAATGAGATAGGCTTCTGCAAATATTTTTAAAATATGTGGAGAGTGGATTTTTATTTATTCGAAATGTTGAAGGTATTTTATATTGATTCTATGACTTTATTGATATTCAACTGAAACTGTTTCACAAAAGGTAACAAAATACTTTTATAATGCTGTACTATCCGAACATTATCAAGATGCATAAAATATAAATCAGAATCAGTTTACTTAGTACTATAATTTTTCATGAATCTCTTCAATCCCGGAAAGAAAATGAATCAATAAAAAATAATTTATTACCGCTCAACTTACATTTAAACAAAAAGTATGGTTTATAATGAAGTAAAACCCTCTAAAAATTTGCCTGACTAAAAAGAAATTTAGGGAACTTATACTTACTAAAATTAGCTCTGATACTAAACATAGATAAACAGAGACATGAAAGGGAAGAAAGCATGCTTTTATTTAATCCATTTCATGTCTGTCATTTTCTTGATTCTATATCAATTTTTCACTTTCACCGCTCTGATACAGATAGGAATTGTTTTAAAAAAAAATGTATTCTGAACACTGAGCGTTTTTGTGAGGCATCATCAGAAACTAGCTGCTGTCAGTGACAATCATTTTTCATGTCAGTTTCCTTCACTTGCTTGCAGACATCTGAGTAAATCCATATTTCTGAACTTAAACCACGATGCAACTCTTCCTTTCCGAGATATCTTTACACTAGGCATTTACACTTAAAATGACTATGCATATATATTGAATATACAGTAAAACTGTCTATAACGATATTGTAGGAACCTGGAAAATAGATTGTTATAGACAGTTTGAAGATTTGCGCATCCTATGTTTATGTACATGTGCATGTATTAATATACAGGGTGTCCGAAATGTATCTGTGCACATTTAAAAAATAAACAAACAATGATATGCACTTACGGTTTGTATGTTCCATAAAGAAAATATCATTTTTTTTAACGAATCGTAAACTAGAGGGCGCTACGCCAATGTTTTGCAGCATTCTCGTTTCAAAATGGCTTCACCGCAAGAACAAGCACAAGTTGTAGCGTCTTTTATCGAATTTAAATCTGCCACACAGGTACAGCGTAAATTTCGGAATAACTACAATCGAAGTCCACCTTCAAGACCCACAATTTATGAATGACGTGAAAGATTTATGACGACATGTAGCGTATTGCTAAAACTAAAATCTGGCGGCACTAGGAGAAGCTTCGGTGACGTTAAACGAATTCAAGAAACTTCTCGTCGTAGCCCTAAATCGATTCGCACCGCGGACCAGCATTTACGGATATCGAGATCAACTGTGCACGATGTAATGCATAAAAAATTATGGTTTTATGCGCATAAACTTCAATTGATGCATGAGTTAAAGCCTGATGATAAGCCTCGTAGTCGAACATTTGTAGAAGAAATGTTACAAAAAATGGAGGATGAAGGAAATTTTCTACAACGTGTAATGTTTTCGGATGAGGCAATGTCCTACACAATATGCGAGTATGGGGATTAGAAAATCCTCATGCCGTACTGGAGCAAGCGAGAGACAGCCCTAAAGTAAACATGTGGTGTGGTTTACTGTGTGATAGAATTATAGGGCCCTTTTTCTTTTCCGAAGTAACTGTCCGCTCTGCCAATTACCTTCATATGATTGAAGTTCTCGCATTTCCTCAAATAGAGGACGTGCAGTCTAATATCATTTTCCAGCAGGATGGGGCACCGACACACTGGAATTTGGAAGTGCAAAAGATTTTAGAGGAAAAATTACCAGGCGTTGGATTGGAAGAGGAGGTCCAATACCGTGGCCACCTAGATCTCCAGACATAACACCTGTGGACTTCTCTTCATGGGGATACGTGAAAAACATCGTTCACCAATTTCCGATTCGTGACACTGATGAAATGAAAATTCTAATTACAGCGGCCATCCAGACTGTTAATTCTGCGATGCTTCATAGAACGTGGTTAGAAATCTCGTATAGACTCGATATGTTGCTCGCTACTAATGGTGCACACATTGAAATCATGGAATAAAACATTGCAAAAAAACTTTGGGGTTTTCTTTATGGAACATAAAAAACAGTAAGTGCATATCATTTGTTTGTTTTTAATTATTTTTTAAATGTGTAAAAATACATTACAAACTCCCTTTCACTAACATATTTTATTGCTCTTATTGATTCATCTTACAAATAATAGATAATACAAAATTGCATTTTATAAGCATACAGTGTTATGTACAGATAATAAATTTTATATTTAAATTATTTTTAAGAACTTCAAAAGGAAAATTTTATTTGAAAACCTTTCAGTATCGTCATTTACGGCACCTTTAAATCGTTTTCATTTGCTATCCACTTTAAGTTTTTCTCCAGGGTCTACGACGTCTTTTCTTTTTTTTTTTCAAAGAAAGTATCTTTCGTCAACTGAAAATCCCATATTTTTTAGCCGTGTCAATTTTCTTTTGTTCATGATCCATTTCTGAAATTATTTGTAACTTTTCTTCAAATACCAATGGTTTGTCAACCTAGATTTAAGGTTGCCTACACCAAAACCAAATTTCAAGGAACAAGTGGTCCTTTCGAAGTGCTAAATTCGAAATGAACAGTTTAATACTCACCAGGAATCAGAGGCAGCAAACATATATGCGCATTCCAATCACTAACCCCCCCTCCAATTCCCCTGTTATCTGACATTCTTGACCATAGCATGTCGTTTTCCAAGAAAAAAATCGGTATTGTACTGTAACAGCTTTCTAAAAGAAAAAATTACTGTTATTGACAGATGAATCTAAAAAGTGATTATCGTTACAGACAGGAGGCCGCGGTGGCCTAGTGGTAAGGTTTCGACCTCGGGACCGGAGGGTTGCAGGTTCGAAATCCGATTCCACTGAAGATCCGCCGTGTATGGGGCCTGTTGCACGCTAAATCATACGTAGTGTCCAAACGTCCTCCCGTTGGTGTGGCGCGGAAGCTTGGAGAGGGGGGTGCCAGCTCAGGTGTCGTCCTCGTCATCTGACCGCGGTTCAAAATTACGAGGTCCGTTCCTAAATAGTCCTCGTGTTGCTTCAAAACGGGACGTTAATATAACCTAACCTAACTAACTAACGTTACAGACAGATTGAAATACATTGAGTAATTAGGAATTCCATAGGGACCAAAGAAAATACAGTTATAGTCAGGTTTATCGTTATAGACGGTATCGTTATACATAGGTTTCAATTAGGAATTCCGTAGGGACCAAAGAAAATATAGTTATAGGCAGGTTTATCGTTATAGAAGGTATAGTTATACATAGGGTTCAATTAGGAATTCCATAGGGACCAAAGAAAATATAGTTATAGTCAGGTTTATCGTTATAGACGGTATAGTTATACATAAGTTTCAATTAGGAATTCCATCGCGACCAAAGAAAATATAGTTATAGGCAGGTTTATCGTTATAGACGGTATCGTTATACGTTGGTTTCGCTGTATATTATATTGAACTCGAGATAGGGCTAAACTTTTAAGACCTGTTTAGCCGATCATAGACGTCTGTAAAGGATGCTTAAAAATGGCTTCTATAAAATAACCAAAAAAAATCCCTTGCTCCCTCCGAAACCCCGCAACTAGGGCTAGGCCTCAAACATTCGCTCGAGACTTTTTAAGCCGTTTTTGCCCTAACATCACTTCAAATATTTGGATATATTGATAATTTTTTTTATTTGCTTCTGTAATTTTCCCACGACATGAAATTCATTAAGCACGGTAAGCAGGATACGCAGTTTGTTATAAGACATGATTTGTCTGCAAATAAAAAATATATATAAGAAACAATAAAGGGAAGGGAAGAGAAAGAGATCAAAAGTATAGCAGTTATAGAATTTGTTGAAATAGAATATGTATAATTGATTTTTATGTACTTAATTTTTGGTAATATAAAATCCTAACATACTTTTCGATAATGGTGATATTTTTTGTTGGATTGTCGGTGTGTCTGATATTTTCAAGGATGTTGCGGTTGTTTTTTATAAATATTGAATAAAAATTAATCCAGGGTATTATTTTGAACTATAGTAATTCTAAGAAAAGGCATTCTGAATGCATTTTTTGTATCTGTTTTAGTCCAGCCTGCTTTTAGAAATTTTTAATGAATTTTAAAATTTTAAATAATAGACGAGAATATAAGAATATGCTTTTCCATTTATATTTATTTATAATGTTCATATATATTTACTTATGTTCGCAATTGATATAATTTTGCAATACGTCGCTTAACCACCTATCTTAATTTTTTTTAAATTTCAAAGAGGAAGAAAAAAACTGAATATTTCGCAACCAATAAAGAATATTTCTGAACTGTTATTAACATTTGATATGAACATGAGACAGCATCTTCCTATCAGATAATATGCGAATGTAGAATTTGAAAGTATGAGATAGAAAGTTTCATCGTTAATTGATAATTAACGAACAGTGCAATCAGGAGAACGTTAATTTAATTAAAATGTTGAATTAGATTCCGATCATAATGAAATATAAAAGCATGAACTGTATATTAAATTAATTCTTTAATTTTTCGTTTTACCTTAACATGTGGATAAATCTTTGTCTCAAATTTAATACAGTAAAATCCCGACTAACCGAACTCAGGTTAAAAAAACCGGGTTATCAGAAATTCCTATGAAATGGCAAATCCAAACAAAACGTATTGTACTGCACAGAAATAATCGTGAAGTCGGGACTTTTTGGCAACAATATCCCTACTATTTTCTTTTAAGCCTCCACAAGAAGGTTAGTAATCAAGTTTAGAATGCTAAAATTAAAATTAATGGGTATTGACAATATTAAATACGATATTATTTGCCTATGCCTGTGAGGAACATTGCGCTCCAACTCGCCGGTGTGAATATTGGGCCCAATAGAGGGTTAACTTTGATAAAGAACATAAGTTTAACCTGCAAAGAAAGTTTCGAATTCGTTTTACACTCAAAACATTTCAGAATTACATACTGTTACAAAGCTATAAAATTGGAATGCTAATCTTGGCGACAAACTTGGCGATAAATTTGGCAACTTGGAGATAAATATGGCGACTTCGCGGCAGAGTTGGCGACTTTGGCGACAAAAGGAATTTTCTAGAAGGACCTCGAACTTTCAGCCCATTTCTACTGGTTTCATGAATTTTCTAGAGATTACGTCACTTCCTACGTAATGAAGTCACTTCTTGTTGAAAAGTATAAAGACAAGCTCTCAAGCCAAGAAGAGTTGGGTTGGATTTTGTTCTGCAAGCAAGGTGGTGAGCTAATAGGAAACTTTTGAGCGCTGTGTTGAGATTTAATGGTAATATCTGTTCTGAATTTTTACAAGAGCTGTTTTAATATTTGTGTTACGTTTCGTTGCTTAGAATACCTGCAAAATAAAGGGCTTTATTTTTGTAATCCTGCTTATTGGACTGCAATCATGCATGCCTACAAGCCGATTTTGTCACAATACTGTAATTAGATACAAAATAGTAGTGGCTTAACCGAAAAAAATCGTTAACCCAAACCCCCCCCCCCCCGGTTTGTTTAACCTGGGTTGTACTGTATTTATGAATTTTCTTTGTCAGAAAATATGCTTCAGCAATTGAAATAACCTCGCAATTATGCCATTATTTCATCACTCTACAAAATATTAAATTTATGTATTATTATATTATTCCTTATCGAATTATTTTCTCTTTTATGAAACAATTGTTTAATTATAGCTAGCCGCATATAATTTCAATTGAATCGTGCATCATTTTATATTTATGGTTCCCTTAACAAACTCAGCTGATCGTAGTAGATATTTAACCCATGCTCTTTTAGCAGCCTTGTATCTGTTCTATTCATTGTCTACATAAATGTCCCTAATGGAGTCAAGTAACTGACCATGCCATGCAACATGTAATTGCAAGATGTCAGCGCCATCTTAACTTTCTTAATCCTCTTGCAGAATATTCATTTGATTTCAACACCAAAATGGAACAACACATTTTATATCCAGCGGCGTGTTAGCTGAATTAAGACATGTTGAAAAAAGAATGAAAACATAGCAACCATAATCGTTCAGCTTACTGGATATATTTCTTCATGTACCTAATATGTCAACGATCTTGGTTTGCTTATTACACAAAAAAGTTCATGAAATGAAATGTGAAAGCAAAATTTATTAGAATGTTAAGTCAGCTTTTAACAATGAAAGATAAATACGCAATTAAATATTTGTTTAAACAATGAAAACGGTTTGAATTGCGTTTCAATAATGAAAAGTATTGTTTTAAATTATGCCAAAAATATATTTAAAAGGCTATTAAACTTAGAGAAAAAATTATACGGCAACTTAATTAATGTCATTGAAAAGGTAATTTTTTGCACTTTCAGATGGCGTAAAAATGATTTTAGTTCTGTAATATTTTCATAAGTTATTAAGGAAAACGCCAAAATTTGCTTAATTTTTAATTAATTAAAATTTTAATTAAAATTTCAAGAAAGGGCTCCGAGGTGCACATTCCCACTCTTCAAAGTATATTTGTGCCAAATTTCGTAGCCCTAAGCGCAGCGGTCTGCCCTGTAAAAGACCAACACAGACATATTCTCCTTTATTAGTAGAGATATCTCGAAACATTTATCTGTAATTCTTATTCCAATGCTATCGTTCCATATAATGCATTTTATTTTTCTTCAACTAACATCACCAAATGCTCCTAACAAGATATCTCTTATTCTGATCGATTTCAGCCCTCACCAGAAACGGACGAAGGATAATATCTTTCCTAGAACGCGAACATCGTTAAAAATTCCGGGATAGTTCTAAAATCAGGAGCAGATTTACTCCGATACCCTTCATGGACCCTGTAACGACCCTTGGACAGGTGTTGCAAACACTGCACCGCAGCTTCAATGGTATCGTTACTCCTCAGTCGATGAAAAATGCAATACATTGGCAAGACGAGCGGTGCTATTAATGAGAAAGTGCTGCAGCTACTGATGTTGCGATCGCTAGTCAGTGATGAGAGGGGACTTGACATATAGCTCTCATATACTATAATTAGTGGCTCGAACTGCAGGTAATTAGTGGCAGATATTGGTTCTGGAGATTGCGTTTCAAAATGGAGAGCTAGGATTATATACAGGAAAAAATAATTATCCTCTCTGCATCGTGATGGAGCATTTGTTTTATGCGTTTTTAATGCTCTGTTCGGATTTCGAGTTTGTTAACACCTAAAAAAGTTACTTCATAATATTCGGTTTTTTACAAATATATGGTTGTGGTAAATTAATTTAAGGATCGCATTAATTTTGTTTGGATTAATTGTAATTATGCAGTTATTTAGGTTTTATTTCGGAATCTCTTTTAATTTTTAGTTATTTGTGTCGTCGTTATCAAAACTTATTTTGATAAAAAAAATACAGTTAGATCTGAAGAGTACAAATAGTAGCCCGTATATATCAAAGATTACGTTAGCTTTTTAAAATTACTTTTATTTTTAATTATGACTTACGCATGTAACAAATGAATACAGTTGAAGGGTAAATTTAAGATAAATGAATGCTGTTTGAAGGATAAAGATATCTTCAAATCTACATTCATTTACCTAAGAAAATAGCTAACCTCTTAGAGGGTAAATAAGATGTAAAGTAGCAGATGATAATTTAAAGTTTACTTGTTAGGAGATAAAATCCTTTCTTTGAAAAAGGCCGAGTTGAAAGATGGTGTAATAACCTGTATATATTTCTGCCATAAATTTTTATCAGTTCTCAATACAGAATGGTTTATTTTTTAACGTAGATATGCCTATGACCTATGATCGAAGGATTACCATTACTTGTAAAACATAGATCTAATTTTAACACAATACAGCGTCAAAGATTCTAGTAACGTTGCATTTCAGCATTGGATGTTGAATGGGCGAAGAAGATCTTGTGCGTAAATTGACAACAAACACGATAGTGACACACGGAAATTTAAATGGTTGAGTGTAAAGCAGAGTTACCAACCTGTCGTACCCGTACCCCAGGAGGTACGCGAAGGATCAGTTAGGGGTACGTGAACTCATAGTCGGTAATGGGGGGCACAAGAAAACATAACGGATTAAAAAGGTTACAGAATTTTGTTTTCCCAAAGTTAGTGTGAAAAGTAAAAGTGAAAATTGTGCCAGTCCTAAACCCACCCTCAAGATAAGAAAAAATGAAAGCAAAAGTTAGTGTAATTTTTAGCTACCCTTATAATTTAATGCGAAATTATTACAATACTGATTTAATTTTTTTTTGCGTTGAACTAATACTATTGAAAAAGTGGAATAAAATGTAAAATCAAAAACAATTTCTGCAAATGTTATAAATTCCAGTCATTTGACTCTTAAGCTTACCTAAGCGCTTAACGTTATTGATAAAAACTTCTTTGTATAGATGGATGGTTGGAGGGGGTTATGAATGTAGGGGGTACGCAAAAATAAAAAAAAACTAATCAAGGGATGCCCGTGGAAAAAAAGGTTGGGAACCTCTGGTGTAAAGTAATATTTTTATATACAGCACGTTTCTGAATATATCAATACTGCTCCCCTGACACCATTATGAATGTTTCGTATCCGTTTTAATACACTGGTAGTCTTATGCGCTGCCTTAGACTGTCAACTCTCTCAGATGTAAGATTTTTGATTAGTAAAGATTTCCTTATAGCTCACAGTTTCAATTTCACGGCTTTTTGAATACTTGCAAATATTTTCTCATATCCCGTTTTTCAGTTAATAATAAAAATAATATAGAAATTCAAAATAATTAGAAATACCTTTATAAGGTTAAAAGCCGAAATTATATTCTTCTGTGTAATCCCATACTTGATTTAATGTGAACAATTAGTTTTGTATCATACACGTTTCAGAAAAGAATACTTGAGTGAGGGATCTAAACAGTAATACGATGGCTCGGAAACTTTCAGCGTTTAGGATCAAACTTACCATATTAATTTTTAACTCTACCATTTTCAATTCATTATTGCTCCTTCTATTCAAATTTCTGAATTTCAAGTAATATCAAAATAGCTCTTGTGGCACTTGAGTATGAGACATAAGGTGGAAACAATTGAATCAATAAAACAAGATTTCTTTCAAATTCCCAAGTCAGAGTTGATAATGTTTCTCATGTCCGTCTGTGTTGTCTCATCGTGGCGAAATTATGTGGATGGGCAAAGTACGTCAGAAACGTATTCTCCATTTCGGCCAACAAAGACATGAAAGAGATTTCATTATGCCCAACTAAAGATTGCCCCAGGTTTAGGGTTCTTCTTCCTATGGTGCCCCTGATTTACAAATCAATTTAGAATGCTCATTACCACTAACTATTAGTCTGCCCAGCTTTGCTAAATCTATTTGGATTAGTAGCGACAGAAACAACATGGATAGTTTATTCATGAGATTCTCTCTTTCACATGGGCTTGAATGACTTGCATCTTAAGCGGATGGTGTACTTTATAATTAGCAAAATTGACGAAAATATGAAATTTCCTTTATAACATTTTATCTCCAAACTACATGTGAATAAAACAGCCTTAAAACATGTATTGTTAAATAAAATGAATATTTAATGGGTTTGAAGGACTAAGTATATTTTAATCACATTTTTTAAACTACGATTTTTCATAATTACTGTAATAGAAATACCTCCATGCGTCTTAATTTTTTTCATGAAATTATATGAAATTTATAATAAAATTCCTGTTTTACATTAAAATTAATCTGGTTACGCATTTAGGTTCTATTTCTTTTGGATAGTTAAAGTCAATTTGGTTCAGATAAACACAAAATTCAGTACGTATGCATAAAAATATTTCCAGAAAATTAAGTTTTAAATAAAATTATAAAAACTACCAATTTTGTTACAAATGTGTTTTAATATTCAAATAATGAAAAAATAAGTTAAAAAGAATTAAAATTAGAGAACCTAAAATAATTTTAATTTTTTTAAAAATTAAAAAAAATTAAGTGATGCATTTAATTTAAAAGAGTTTTGAAATACTTAAAGCGTATTTACATTCTGATATATATGCATACAAAATTCCACTACTCTAAGTTGAAAAAGTAAAAACGTAGTAGAGTCCAATGACCTTCAATATGAACTCTGCGCTCCTTGAAATGTTGGCATCATTTCTCCATGTCCGATAAATTGAGCCGAGAGAGCACAAACTCGTATTTCAGTTTACGAAAGAGGGATAATTAACTAGTTCGGCAGAGGAACCGATAACCCATTTGTACTCCGACTTCTCATCCTCATAACCGATTTTTTTCTCTCCCTTTCCAAAGAATTCTGTGCTTTTCCTGAACCCAGGAGGGTTGACTCAACACAGTGGTCGAAGAGTTATTTGATGTTCCCCTGAAAGAGAATAAGCATGACTAAGGACTGACGGCACCAATTTCAAGTAACATCACCATATTTACATAGGCCACATTTACAAAGAGGTTTAATTTAAGAGCAAGATTACACAATTATTACAGATATTAACATAACAGCCACATAGAGAATAATACTCTACAAAACAATGAACAATATAATACAAGACAAACCATAAAACAGAAAAATAGAAAACAAACAAAATTCCAAGCTTACAATACCCAGACAAAATACAAATAAAAACCTAGCAGTATATAATAGAAACAAAGAAAACACAGAGACATATAAAAGGGGTAGAAAGGTAAAAACCTAAATACAATACTATAAAAGCAACACTTACAAAATCAATCCTTAAAAATAATATGAATTATTAAGATATATAGAAGGAAGCAAGTTTATGTGCATTTTTGAAAAAGAAAGTGAAGGAAGAATAAAATACTTTCCAGAAAAAAGAGTAAGAGACTTAGAATAGAGTAATATAATACATTTAAAGTCAACTTATATTAAAACTCAGCAAACAAGCTATCTAGGGACAAACAAGAATAATCTTTTGCTCAGTAGGAATTAAGAAATAATGAAATGGGACTTTTATCCTATGATGTACTGTGCACTACTGCAAACGGCATCTCATATATAAAATTTAAAGCTTTTAGGTGAAAAATCCTCTGTTAAAGCTATCCTCTCTCCGGCGTTTGGACAATACGGGATATTTCAACTGAAAAAAGATGAACAATCACACACATTTCATTATAAAATGATCGCCAAAAAATCACAAAACATTCCACAGGCATTTTAAATGGTTAAATACAAGAAATTACTCGAAAGACAGAATTTATCACAGAACTCCACTTTGCGAAGAATAAAGATTTTCTGGAATTGTTTTGGAGCAACTAAATAAATGAAATGATTCCATCCCCGAAACGAAAATTTTTTGTACAGATTATAATAATAAGGAAGTAGAGAATCAAATAAAAAAATACAGTATGTAATTTTATCAATTGTTGAATTAAGAGGTCAAAGTTGATGTCCAGTATACCGGACACCAGCTCTGAAGGGGTTATTTGATCAGCCGATATGTGACCAGTTCTCAAACATTCAAGCATAGACGATATTCATGTTGTAGAAAGCTGACCAGTCCACATAACATAACACCACTCCATGCCCCTGCAACTATAACCATATGGTTATTTAAGCAGTGACGCGGACATGAAGTGGAAGAAAAATCACAACACCCGAGGGGGTGACCTCTCTCAAAACTTGACAAATCTCAATACCGCTGCCTAATTAAAAAAGCAACAAGTTTTGACCAGTCCACAGTTCATATGCGGGCAATTTACAAAGAATCGAGCGAAAACCCGTGAAGACACGGCAAACGAAGGAGATATGGAAGGGGCTTTGAGACCCGCCGGCTATTAGCTTATCCAGCAGCATCAAGAAAATTTGAAACAGAATTATAAAATAAATGAGAATTTAGAAAGTATGAAATCTAAAAATATAAGAGAATTTAGAAAATATAGCAAATCTAAGAGTATAAAGTACTTGAAGAACATTAGTAAGATTTTAAGAATCAAGAATAAACATGAATTACAACATAAGATATAAAATGATATTAGCTAAGACGGTATGAAAAATTTGGAAATGGGAAATGATCACTATTTCGTAAAAACTAAAAATAAATCTACTTCGCATTACATAGTGGAACCGCTTTTAACAATGCTTTAAAATATCGAATTGCGGGTCATTAATATGAAGTATAAATAATCAGAAATGATTTGTTGCAAATTTATATTTTCTTTTAAGAACCACATTTGATAATAACATGAAAAGATATAAAATGATATTAGGTAAGACGGTAAGAAAAATTTTAAGATGGGAAAAGATCACTATTTCGTTAAAACTAACAATAAATCTACTTCGTATTGCATGATGAAATCGCTTTTAACAGTGCCTTAAATTATCGGATTGCAGGTCATTTATATGAAGTATAAATAATGAGAACTGATTTATTGCAAATATCTATTTTCTTTTAAGAACCATATTTGTACCAAAATAAGTTTTTTTTAATATCTTCGCGGTAACTTTCCTATTATTTTTCAACTTGCTCAGCTGGCACGCCCCACAGGTTAAAGCTTATTGGAATAAACACATTTAAACTGCGATTTCCTGTGCGCAGAACACCTTAAAGCACCACTCTTGGTACAAGTGACACATTAATTCTGGACTACAATAAGCTTGCAGAAGAGGATAGGATAAAAGGGTCATAAATATAATTATTTTACTACATTTACTTGTCGGTTGTGAAAAATTAAGTCGCTTTGTTTTCTATTGATGTAAAAAGACTTAAGGAAAGATGGGAGTGCCGTTAGTAAAACAAGATATAAGAATTCAATGCATTTGGACGTCTTTCTTTGAATATTTCTTTATAGGATAAATGAATCTCAATAAAGAAATACGATCATTTTGAATTTTTTATATGTTTTGAAAATATTTGTTGATAGAAATAATAAATACGACATACAACATCTAACGAAATGGAACTGACGAACTACGGATTTTAATTCTAAAACAATTCATTTTTAATTATATTTATCATTAAAAGTCAATTAAAATTTTGTTTTGGGGATAAAATTTCGCATTTTTTCACAAGCTTATTCTAAAGTCTATTACTCTAAAAATGGTTCCTTAAATTATTGTATTTGATAACTATCATTTCGTTGCCGTCGTATTTATTAGAAATCTATGTGAGATATGGCATGAAATTCATCGAGAAGTTTCGTTTTCAGTAGTTCTTTTATTCAGACATCTTTAACCTTATTAGCACAAAATACTCTACAATATTGCTGCGATATCTTCACGATGTTCAGCATTTATAATAACGAGGAACATCGCTGCTGAGATATCGTACAATATACAGCGCTAATAGGAAAGTTTCAGCCTTTATTACTGAAACTATAAACCAAATATAAAAGAGAATGCTCCCTCAACATATAAACATGAATTTAATCCTGCATAGATATCCTGCATAGCAGAATAAAGTGAGAGAATTCCAACTTCATAGCCACTCAAAACAGATACTACGTTTAAAACCTAAAGACAATAGTAGTTTATGAATTTTTGAAGAAGAAGAGACATTATTTATGAAAAGATAGGTCATTTTTAATTTTTTAAACAAATAATTCAGAACACCGACGAACAGATCAGATATAAAAATGAATTATGCGTTTAAATTAGATATAGTTTTTAACTACACAGGTTTATGGAAATTAAAGATGGCTGGAATCGATGGAAATTTACTATGCATACGATTCAGGAAAAATTCTAGGAACCGACGCAGAGGATAAGGGCTTTTTGTTGTACAATTTTTATATCATTCACGCTAATTTCTAAGATAATAAATATCAAAGAAATTTAAGTTATCAGTATACACAGTATATTCTGATTTTAGTTAAGATTAAATCATAATGTAATAAATAAGTAGCAATCATTATTTGGAAATCTTTTAGTATAGATATGGAGTAGATGAGTAGCAATACAGTGTAAGTATTCCCAATTCCCATTGGTTTTCATGACCACAATGTAATAACAGTGACTTCGTTCTTTCAGAACAATAATTATTCAAATGATACCTCCATATGTGTCGTTTACTATTATTGTTGTTTCTTCAATTGAACGTTCATTTCATAATTTAAACCACATGCCGAAATTTATGAAAATAGTTTTCGTTATAGGACTAAGTATAATTCAAATATATATACCAAAACAGTTATTAGTGGCGATTTCATTTCTACAAACCACCTTCAGAACTATAGAGGCGTATAGTTCTGCCCGTTGTGTAACCATCATGACCGTAAAATGTGTTTCATTCATTTGTTTAAGTTGAACAACCATGCGAATAATTTGTGTTGACTTTTACGTTCCAGAATTTTCAAGTTTTGAGTACAAATATAAATAAGACTTTAAAAACTTATGACTCCAACCCGACGTTAAAGAAAGAATTGCACTGTCCAAAGAATGCAATGGAAGCTGAGGATTGGAATGAGGAAAAGTCGTTCTTATAAAAATTTCTTTAAAAGCGTAAGCACGTGATCAATGTGTTAACTATAAATTTCAAATTAGTTTACAACTGAGAAAAGCAGCTACTTCAAACAAAAGTACAATATTTAAAATTTTTAGCAAAGCACAGTTAGTACAATGGCAAACATATATTTACAAAGTTATGTAACAAATTGTTTTAACGTAGCAAATGAAACTTTATGTGCCTACGCATTTAAGAAACAATGAATATACTTGATATTAAAAATTCAATTAATCATGATAAAATACCTGTCATTGAATCGTTTCGAAACAAAATTATTATCTCTTAATATTAGCCAAACATATGATATTACCCTTCTACAACTGAATAAGAGTCATTCTCACTGGATAATTAACTTCTTCCATATGCATAAACTGAGATTTCAGAGATGAATTCAATCGTCCAAAGTTGAATTGCCATCAGTAGAATTTTAATATTGTGGTTTACTTCGTGTAATCCATTACTTCTTGGAAGAAAGATGATCGACTTTGTTCTGTTCAGGAAATCTTTCACATGGTTGGTTTCAATACCAATATGCGTAGGCCATGTATGGGATGACAGCTGGAATGAATTATTCAACAATTCCGGAATTTGTACTTGGCCCTTTGATATGAATTTTAATCTCTTGTCTTGAATAGAATTCAGAAACTTCAGAAGACATCTTTGGAATTTAGAAGGAAAGGCTTAAATGTAAGAGGGAATTTCCTATCAGTCGACTAGATGAAATATGATATCTTCTGAGCAGAATTTTACTGTCAGTATTTTCGTTTCTTGGTGTTTAGAATATTTTTAATTTGTTAAAAGAAGTCTCGAGTAAAAATGTATTAGCTTTTAATTACCTTTTATAGACTACCTTAAAAATGCAAAACATAAGTTTTTTCTGGACGTAGTGACAGAATATTCATTTATTAAGATAATTTAGAACAGGAACGTAAAAATTTGAGCTTCGGAATACTGTACAATGGAGTTCACTGCATTTTTGTTTTAAATAGCTATGTTATAAATATTTTCTCTTGAAAAAGAAACAGTAATTAAAAATACTTACTTCTTGTTTAAGAAGTAAAAAATAAACCGTATTTTTTAATTTTTCTCGTTAAACTGAAAAGCCATCAGTATTTTTTTATCTCCTCACATTTCACATAAGTACTATAGAAATACAGAAATATGGCCGAAGATTTCGAGGAAATTTTCTGCTCCTTAGAACAGATTTTTTTACTCAGTATTAAAAATGCTTTCCAATACATTTACTTGTATTTATAAAAATAATTTGATATTGGAAAATAGTAAACAGAAATGTATAAAATATTTGGAAATCGAAAAGAAAAAACTTTTTACAATCCATACAATTCGTGATATTTAATGCGAAGTTTCTGTTTAATTGTAGTTGTTGATCCATGAATGTGTTTCGTGTAAATCAAAACAAAATAGCAAATTAATAAGTGTTTAAAACTTTATGAACAAAAGATAAAATTTTGGCAATCCGTTCTAATAATTATGAACAGTACTGTATATCCTCTGTGTTTAACAAGCAAGTATGCAACTAATGGTTGTTTTCTACAACTAATGTTTGTTTCCAACGTCATTTCTAAAACGCTTCTTTCCATATCTAAGTGATTTAAATTACAGTAAATGGAAAACGCATTATTTTAATTTACTACAGTTTTCTACTGCTCTCTCATGGAAAATAAAATGTTACATTAAAATGATGCTAATTCCCAATAAAACATAATTTTAATTCCGCAATGTTTCGTTATTGTTTTCGTTTAAATTACTTTGAAGTAAATATTTTAAAATATGTGAATAAAAGAAATAATTGAATACGATAAGATAAGGCTAAGTAAGGTCTCTGAATATTTATTTGGTATTATGTCTTAGGAGCCAAATGTTTATTTAATATTTATCACCATTTAGAGAAGAAAGAGAGCAATCTAATTATCGTTCTCGAATTCGTAAATTAGATTAGATAATTAACTAATAAAACACAGCAGAGAAGAATATCTTAGAATTTTAAGCGCAATACCCTTGTGATTGCCAAAATTGCATTCAAATCACGAGAGTTTCTTCTCATTTGAGTTCCAAGATTTCTGCTATTTGTTTAAAACTCACATGATATCTTTGCTCAAAATTTTAATATTTAAGGGATTAAAAATAATAAGATAGAAGAATAGTTTCAAAATTCGAAGGATATTTTCAGATTTTGAATTTCATGTCCAAGTGTCGTTAATGTCCCGTTTTAATTTAATTTAAATATATATTTTTACGAATATAGATTAGGAACAGAGAAGGGAAAAATTATCCATGGTATGATTTAAACAGGAATGAATCTCGTTGATGTCAGGTTTAATAATTTATAAATCCTTCAATACAATGAATTTCAAAAAACTACTGAAAAAATTGAGGTTTTAATTAAAGAAAATACTATTAATTTTAACAATTACTCCTTTGTCTTACTTTTGGCTTCAGTAGATCGCGTTGTACTCAAATCACTTCCTGGATAATTTTTCCCTTCCTTTGTTCTCCTCATGTTGAATCAGCTGAATTCTTAAAATAGTGGTAGTAGGATACTAGGTAAAGTTGAAAGTTTATCTTCTTTCTTTGTTTGAGTTGTTATTTCATATTTTTATAACTTGGTGAGGTTTTTTCTTCTCTTCCACTTCCGGATTTTTCGGGTCATTTAAAAGTCTTAATTTTTAGTCTGATGTCAAACCCTTAACAGAAAAAATCCTGTTTCAATATTCGCTTTGTGTGACTCTTGATAAAGTGCAAAGCCAGGTTACTCCATCTTGTTTTAGTGCTTCACTTGGTTCTATTATAAATCAAAAGATGCTTAACTACTTTACTCTGACGTTTACTTATCATGAAAAGTTCTTACGTATAATGGTTTGTCCAAAACATTATTAACATCCACGAAAAGTAATATGCTGAAAAATTATTAAACTGAGGTCAAAACTTTAAGGAAGGGTAAAATGCGCTACAACAAGCAGTTTTGTATAAGAATGTATGTAGGGGAAAGTCGGAAATAACGACGAAGTGTGTAAGATGTCGAATTGGAATTTTTTTGAAAATTACCCTGGATGAATGCCTTGATTCTGTATAAACAGAGACCTATAGCGACAAGCTACCCGTGTCTCACCATAAGATCCCCCCATTATTATTGTGAATAACAGTACGCGGTATTGTGTTTTTGAGTTGTTCCTACACAACTTTTGGTTGCTGCTTTGACATAGCGTTCACGGAGTAAATATTTTTTATTTATATATGTGATATTCGTAATGATCTAATCAAAATGTGTCTTGTTTTAATTTTTTCTGATGAGCTGATAACCTTCAATTTTTTTTTTTGAAATAAAAAGGTGAAGTCGGGTAAGATGACGAATTGGGTGGAGGGTAAAATAACGAAACCACACACACACACACACACACACAAGCCCTTCATGCACCTCACTGGCACTCCGGTGAAAAATGAGCAGCTCATTAAAAAAAGGAGAAAGAAGATAAACGAAAACTGTGACAGTTGAAGAAGGCTGAAATTAATAAGACTAAATACAAAATACCTGCTAAAAATTCTACAAGAAAGAAGAAAGTAGCTAAGCGACACCTCGACTTCTAATGATCTGAATATGAAGTCTCAACTCGTTCATTTATATTTCCTTACGTTGCCGCTGATGACAATCTGGACCCAGAGGACCTCGATAATGAAGAACGCATCATTTGCAGTGAGTAAAGAAAAACGGAATTGGGATGTTTTATGTGCAATCCCTGGCCCCATTTCACTTATCCTGGCTGGTACAAAATCCAAGCCAATGACGATACGATTTTTGTAATTAATTTCATTTCTTAAGGTTTGAATCTAAAATTTCCATTGATAATATTTCATTTGTTTTATACTGTTACGTTAATCCGATTATGTTTGTTTCCTGTTATGTGCAATTTGTTATGATCGAGATGTGATCTCAACAGTTTTAAATATTTTTTTGATAAGATATGAGGTTGAATTAAGTTTCTATGTCAGTTCGCCATCGTCGTCAATCGGGTAAGATGACGAAAATGACTTTTTTTTTCTAAAATGAAATTTTGGGGTCTCAAATTTGAAAATAAAATTTTAAAAAATATCATTTTAAAGTAAAGAGTTGCAAGAAGATTTTGCCGAAATAATAATCCTCCTGTAACGAATATTGAGGTCATAAAAAACTCCCAAAGCTTAAGATCGCCATCTTACCCGACTTTCCCCTATGTGCTCGCCAGTGGTCAGTTAAGAACCAAATACATGAAATAATTATGAATGGAAATAATAATTGTTTACCAGCAGTATCGCTGCCAAATGAATTTTTTTACAATAACAGCTCAGAATTCCGTGCACCAACTGCATCACAGGCAAGTTAGTATGGGTGGAGTGACTGGAATACAGTTTGAATAATGGGAAGTGTCGCGTGTAGCAACAAAATATATTAGAACATCCCGGTATCCTAACATTATTATGATTATCACAAATTAAGAATAAAAATACTTATAGAAGCTAAGTCATTAAATATTGCAGAAACCCTAAGAAATATACAGAATCTATATATATATAAATGAAATAATGCTACCCTATCTATAAGCATACTTAATGAACTATTAAATAAAATATATTGCACTTAGAATAAATGTTTAAAAAGACAATCCGAGATGGATATACATATATATTACTGTCCATTTATTGCACGATAAGCATAAAATCTGCAATGAAGTCATTGCCAAACCTTTTGCAGTATTTTTCTGTCGATGACAATAGCAGCCGCCGTATGGGATTTCAAATCAGTGATAGTTCTTGAAAATAGAGGAGCATCTCTCGATATTCTACAAATCTCCGTAAAAAAGAAATCACATGAAGTGTGATTTGTACGAGGATGGATAAAAAAAAGGTTATAAAGGTAATAAAAATTATTTATTAACAATAGACAAAAAATACAAAAGGAAATTAAAAGGCAAACTTGCCGATCACTTTTCCATACTCACATACTCACCAAATCCATTTAGGCATTTATCTGAACGCAGGGCCAACTTGTTTAACCGGCTTGGTAGAAATAACGTCCCTGTCCTTTAAGCCACTTCTCGGGAGCTGTTTTCGCATCATTGTCTGCAGAGTAGCTTGATCCAGATAAGTGTTCAGAACCCAGATTGAGTGCCAAATTTGGGCCGTATGGGGGGGGGGGACTCCAGACTCCCCATTTGAACTTTCGCTGCAATTCTTGAGTTTTGCGAGCAATATGGGCAGGAGGATGACACCATCACTCAACATGCGAGGGTGTTTGCGTCTGTTGGCTTCACAATGGCCCAGTGACTATTTTCTTTTTCCGAATTTGAAGGAACACTTATCTGGAGCAAGGTTATCTTCAAACAGTGATGTAAAAACATGCTGTCTGAACTGCATCAATCCGAGAACTGGATAAATGGGCTGGGACGGGATTTCTACCAAGCCGGGTTAAACAACTTGGTCCTGCGTACAGATAGATACCTCAATAGATTTGGGGATTATGTGGAAAAGTGATCGACAAGTAAGCCTCTTAATTTCCTTTTGTATTTTCTCTCTATTGTTAATAAATAATTTTTGATTGTCCTTGTAAATTTTTTGTATCCATCCTCGTATATCGCGGTGGCCAAGGTAAAAATTCCTTATTTCTGTCAGGTGAGTGACCAAGCAACTGATATGGTTACATGTAATTGAGAAGTGCCTCTACGTCCAAAGATTATTTTTTATTTGAAAGCCTGTATCATGGCTACTACTGCAAGCATAGACAAATGCATGCTAGAGAAGGTTTAGCATGAACTGCTCTATAGACTTCATGTATGGCGTTTAACGAAAGGGGGTCATACTGAGCATCTGTTATGCTTAAATGAAAAATTTACATACATTACCTCTTGAGATGTGTATCTTCTCAAATAAATGCTGCAATTACCTGCTCACAGTAAAGCATTAAAATCAGGGACATTCATTTTGGCTTGTGAGGTAAATAAACCATGGAATAAAAGTACATAATTAAAAAGATATCACTGTTTCTTTTGCTAAATGTACTAAATGAGTGTCATTATTCAAGATGTCGAATGAATTCAGTAATTTCAGTAAATTATTTGTAGATAAAAAGTGATGCGTGCCTCGGTGTAAATATAGTTATTTTATTTAATAGATGTATTAATGTTTAAAATTTTTCATACCTTCTAACTTCACTTCAAAACAGCTTTCGAAGTCATTCTATTCTTTTATTCTTTTTTATATTGACAAAATATATGTCACAAAAAACGACTATAATCATATAAATATAAAGTAATATGAAGTTATATATATTGCACATTTGTATACTTTAATAATCACTCAACGGAGTTTAAGGAATACATTTCGTTTTATGTTTCAAAATAAATCTTTGAAAAGACTATTTGCTTATTTTATTAAATTATTAAAAGTAACTTTTAATTTTTTTATATCTGTTAGATTTGTTTTATAGTAAAATTATTATCTTGCTTGAAAAATTAGTAAAAGATATCATATTTCTGATAAAAAAGACCTCAAATTGAAAAGTTGTTTTTATTTAAAATAATTTCATGTTTCGGAAAGAATAAAACATAAAAATGAAATAGCAGCAAAAGCGCCTTTCAAGTTTAATGACAGCAGAAAAAAATGAACACAAATATTTTATAATAAAGAATTACGTTCCGTTTAAAGAATTATAAGAATCTCCAAAAGATAATTAAGGGATTTTTGTTACTGAAAAAAAATATGAACCTCTTTTGAAGAACGAAAAAAAATTTTTTACCGCGTTCTATTTCTAGCTCAGGGCAATAACAATGGCTGCTCATTTTAAAATTTGGTCACGAAAATGTTATTTATGCCTTAGTAGATAAACAAAGCTTATAAAAATTAGCAGATTCATTGAAAAAATATCTTACATATTTGAGCTTATTAAGAAACATTTAATATTCTATACATTCAGTTTCTTGATTTCTGTACTATTACGTTATGATATATGAAAAAATTAGCATAACTTGAAAAATAAATAATAAAGATATTTTTCAATACTGCATTTTAATAAGGTAATGCATTTAATTCGAATTTCTAAAATTATTAAAATGCGGCAACAAATTTCATTTTGTTCGTCAAATAGAGTGAATTAGTTCACCTTAAAAAATTCGAGAATGGTTTTGTT
>BGPR01025807.1:0-22053 GCA_013235015.1 Araneus ventricosus
TTGTGACGAGGGTTTATATATTCTGCCTCCATACTATGACTCCTCCTTCTCATTTTTTCTTTGTTTCAAAAACCGAGCTCCAGTGCTCCATAATAGGAACGGTTCATTCGGTTGATGCGTTCGTGAAGTGCTTTTCAATCGAACGCTGTCCGAGTCGCAGGTTGGGAATAAGGCAATTGATAGTTAGCACACGAAGACAGAGAGAGAGAGAGAGAACCGCAGTAACACAGTTAGGACGTGATTTAACGCGCGTTATTCTTTTTTCTCTTTCGTGTTATGATGAGGCGATCCATCATAGTCCGTGCCACTGGGGGAACTTCTCACTTTTCTTCTGCGGGGTGCAGAGGTTACCTGAAGATCGAGAATAGCTTCTGCAAAATGAAGATTCATCTGCCCAATGAAGGTACAAAAGTCAATGTACCATTTGTGAGATTTAAATGGAAGAGGGGGAAATGATGAATATATACAGCTGTTCAGTGAATATAATGGAGCAACCTTAGCCAAAGTTCGCCTTATCTATTAGACAGATTTATTTCATCTAAATTCTTTTCATATAGGAGGCTATTTAAGCATCTCCTCGGTCTGCTATTTAAACTCTAACACTTAGCTAATAGCATTTAATATGCTGTTATTACTATTTTTTTTTTTTAGCTAATAACAATTTTGAATGCTGAGTTTGTTTCAGATACTGATGAGTTCTAAATACAGACTGTTGTGGAATTTAAAATTTCTGAGAATAGACTCCAAGTGACTTGTCATTAAGTTTGCAGCAATGCAAAACTGCTTATACTTGGGTCGCGACCTCGAATGGGGTTGCTTAGAATTATGTTAGGGGTCCTGAAAACTGTCATTTCATTTTCAGATTCTTCGGCATTTGTTAGATAAAAAGTTAAAGAATTTCTCTTGAATAAAGAGCTTTCATAAAATTTTAATACAGAACTATTGTACACTGAATTTATTTTCGTTCATTAATTTAATTTCGATTATTTCATAATCGTGGAACGCGAGAGATATTATTTTATAATTACGGAGAGAGATTTTGGACAAAGATAGTGGAGCAGAAAACAAAATAATAATAATAATAATAATCTCCGCCCGAAAGAGGGGCGCAAATGGAAACAGTTTAAGAATCAATCACTCTCTTCCCCCTTAAAATTGATTAAGCAGAAGCACTGATATTTTTCTTGCATGTTATCTTGTTGCCTCCAAAATCAACTTCCTTCATTATAATTCTCTTTTTATGAAACAAATATGGTCAAAACTTGACGATGAAAAGCCGTATCTATCTTTACAGCAAATATTCAAACATGCAACCAGATGTTTCATCTAGAACTATTAGTTTTAATATGTAGTAAAGTAAAAATGTTTATTTGTTTAAAACAATGTAATCAAGCAGATACTTATTAAATTAGTTTCTTTACAAATATTGAAAATGAATGCCCATCTTTTTTCCATATATTGCTTAATACCAGTGTTGCCCAAGTTTAGCATTTTCTTGTTATAAAGTATATAGTATATGATATCAGCCAATCTAGTTGCTTGGAAGAAAAATTAATTCATTGTATAGAAGAAAGAAAATTTTACTATGATTCATTTTAATTCAATTTGTTCTGTTCAGACATTGAATTCCTTATTTCAGAAATCGGATTGAGTGAGTTGGAGATATTTCAATCATAAAAAGTTTTTTTTTTTTAAGGAGATAGGAGTATTATATTACCGTAATCAGCGGCATAACTTACTTTCGTTGTCTACAAAAAAAGTTTTGTCTAATCTGTCGATTTCATAGATACCTTATCAGTAAAATTGATTAATTAGAGCCCTAGCTGTGCATTTTGTTCAAACAATTTCTGTTTATTCAAAATAAAATAACAAATATTTAATTGCCAAAATAATACTATAGAATTTAATTATGAAATAAATGTTATTTGAATAATTTAACACAACGCATACTCCTTTATTTTCCTCTGTACAGAGTGTTTCAGAAGGTCGTTTACAAACTTTAAGAGTAGGACAGACACAAAGAAGTGTCATTTTTATAATAGAACATGGGGTCGTAAATACAAAGTGCTGGGGTGACTTCTATAGGGGGCCTGTTGTCAGTGAATTAAATAGAAGTAAAGATAAACTACACAGCGCAGGTTTAATGAAATACAAAATTTACTATAGCAGCTGCATGAATTAGAACAAGCTAAGCGTGTATAGCTTCTGCGAACATTTACTTTAAGTACTCCAAATATTTGTCGTTGATACCATGTCCTACTTGTAATTGTATCTATAATTCTTTTTAATTTAAAACCCACACCAGTCCGGCCTACCCGAAAGGGTGTAAGGCCTTTAGCAGACCAGTGGAGAAATACAAAAGCAATACCAGAATATCAATATGGCATGACACACACAAAAGCATCACAAACACAGCACAGAACGTTACAAACAAACATTACAAAAAAGGGACAACAACAAAATAAATAAAGTAATCTAAAACACATACAAACTCACAAGCAAAAAAAAATAATACGCCACTGAATCGATATTACACTTGGAGAGAACCATAAATTAATTAAATTCTGTTTGATTTTTATCACCAGATCTGGAACCAACATTAAAAATATTCAAAACACTCAAAAGGAGGAGCCCCCAGTATGCATCCAAATGAGCAGAACACAAGCACAAGCTCAGCACAACGGACCAGTAAAAAGAAAGAGGCAATAAAAAATTTTGTCAAGCATCATTAAGAATCCCACAAAAAGAGCACAAAAAAAGACCCCATGGTCTCTCACCAGTCCAGAAAACAATAAAATCCACCAAAGTCCACGTCAGTCAAACAACAATAAAAATATAAGAACAAAATGATCAAATTTTAAAATAAGAAGGATAGAAACAAGGTTAACAATTGGGATTCCCCAAGGGTGAATGCTCATTAAAATTTAGAACACTAAAACATTTTAATAAGTCCAAGATTAACCTAAAAACAATATAATCAGTTAAAATTAACTACGTAAATAAAGTGCTAAAAGCTTAGAGTTAGGGCGAAAGGAAAAACCCACCTAAAATTTTCTTAATCAGCGCTGTTGAGGTAAAAGAGCAAAGATATCTTAAAATCATTTAAAAGCAATTTCACTCAGGGCTCTTTAGTGAATCGCAAATGTTGTTACTAATAGTATATGCTTTCATTACCTCGTGTTGCTTCGAAAAGGGGCGTTGATATAACTAAACTAACCATTAGGTCTGTGGCTACGCGGTGTCAGAATGCCTGCTTCATAATCTTAGGATTGCAGGTCTGATTCTCGATTTCATTACAAATCACTGCAAATGCGTCATTTATGGGAGGCGTGGTACTCTTTTAATCTGGCAAAGATCTATTGGCTTGCATGATGTCTTTGTCGCCCAACTACGCCTCAGAATCAAGTATAAATGGTACACTGTAAATCCGCCTGTGATCTATTGGGTTACTTGTTGTCTTTGTAGTCCGACCTTAGTTCAAAATTAAGTACAAATGGATCACTTTAAATCTGGCACAGATCTAAACAGTCCAGGTATTGTCTTTTTCGTCGTACTGCGCTTCAAAATCAAGTACAAATGGTACATTGAAATCCGACAGTGATGTATTGGTTTACGTGTTCTGTCATTCAATCGCGCTTCAAAATCAAAAATTTCTAAGTAGTCCACGATGTTTCGTCAAAACGGGACGTTAACCTGACAAATCAAACCTCCATTGTTTCAGGTTTCCTGACGGAATCACGCAGCATTTTTTATCAACAACTGCTTATTACTGTTCACCGTTTCCCACACTTATATTCTTCCTGTACCCTCAGGAAAAGTAAATGTGACTAAATTGTCAATCGTGTAGGGAAAAAAATCATATTCATTTAAGAAGAAACAATGAAAATGAAGTAAAATACGTTAAATGCATTTTTGTTCATGTCATTGCTATGTTATTAACATCATTATTCAATGCAAAAAAAAACTGACATAAAAAATAAGTATGCTAATAAAAAATATTGTTGCAAACAAATTAAACGACTTCCGTATTAATCTAACAGTGTATCTTAAAAACGTGTTGCATAACTGCATAGAGTCACTGTCGTAGATAAAAATAAAATATTTGCTACTGTTTGTCTTTTATATGGCTTCTGATGCTGTTCAGGAAGTTTCTAATATTCTTCTGACTTTTGAGAGTAAAACATAGCTGTTCACAGAAATCCAAAACATCAATTAATATCCATGACAGTCATACAGTCACGTAATTTATGATATAGACAACTAAAACCACTAAAAAAAATAAAGGTATGCATCAATTATATATTTCTTTATACGGCAGTAGTCGCGTTATTGTTGCTTATCTGTCGTAAAAATAATAATTTTATGATTTTTAATAATGAAATTTTTCTGCACCAAAGATGACAGATCATAAATTTTCAAGATAAAAGACACTTCCGAAATTATACATATTTATTGATTTACTTTTAAATTTATTCTACTTATTCTCTAAATGCATTTTTAAAATGCAGCTGCTTTTTTATTTCTATCATTGTAGCTGTGATTGGAATTTTTAATAGGGCTTGCATTCTGTGTCACAAAATATCCCAGAAACTCTGTTACGATATGGTTCATCTTGTTATATAATGTTAATTCGTAAATGTAATGTCACCAAAACCGGTCTTGGATCTCATACAGACTTTGTGGAATTTTCTATGTGAGATACCTTTTTTTATTTTACTTTTGACAATAGACAATCTGAATAGCTATGCGTTCAAAACAATGATTCTGGAACCACAATCCATTTAGTCTCTCTTTTATTAACCCTTTCAAAGGCGGTGGGAAGTATACTTCCCACCTAATTCATCAATTTTTAAACCGGTCTAACAAGGTAGGCTATTTTAAAGTTCTCAACAAATTTTTCGATGAAAGGAAATCCTAGACGTTCCAGTTTCCTATCTCAAACCGTAACAAAGTGTCTTGAATTTTAATTAATTATTAATTAATAAAATTAATTAACAAAAATGTCATCCAATAAGCTAAATGAATTTCTTTTCTTAAATTAACTTCAACCCCAAAGTTATTTTATTATACCATTACTAGAAAAAAAAATGATCCTTGAAAGGGTTAAGTCAGCCATGACAGTGGCGAATCCAAGATTTTGGTCGGGAGGAGGTCAGGAGTCAAAAATTTTGTATCGTCTTGACCTCATGGCTTATGTAAGTCAAAACACTTTAACTTTAGTCACCTGACAATAAGAATCACAAAGGACACTACAATACTTTCGATAATTTAATAAATAAATACACAATGACATAACTAGACAAAAAATATTTTCGACCGCGTTAATGCTACAAGTGCGAGTGGAATCACTACAAAAGCGGGAAAGTTTTCGAGCCTGTCAAGCCAGAAAGCAATGTTGCCACGTGTTTCTTTTAAAGAGATTAAGAGCAAACAGGTGTAGTGATTTGAAAAAAAAAAAATCAAGAATTTTGGTTTACCTGTAGAGGGGGGCTGCAGCCCCATAGCACCCCCCTGAATTCGCCACTGAACCAGGATAGATTTCAACTTAAAGCAAAGACTCTTAAATGTTAAATTTTAACCTTAAGTGTAATTAAAAAGAATTTCGGATTATTAAAAATTGTGACAGCATATGCTTTTATCAGATTTGTAGATATTTATTTGAAAAAATAGTATACATTTATCTTGGTTTAAAATTTTTCATTCGTGTTTAGCGAAATTTCTGTGTAAACACTTTTTTCTTTTATTTTCCGTTAACTCTTCGTTTGCTGATTTTCCTTACTTTCATAATATTACAATTAATGGAACTTAGAACTGCGTATTTTCCCTGCCGAAAGAAAGTGGGGATGAAATTTAGTGATTTATCGGTAGTTAATAAATTTAAAAATTTTGCAAAGAAATCTCGTTTGTGCCTTTTTCCTGCATTGAGAGTTTCAGCATTTAACTGCACCGACAAAATTTCATTAATATTTTTTGATAACATTTTTGAGGGAAAAAACAACAACATAAGAATAAAGAAATTAAAACAAATTGGTAAATCAGATGTGAGTTGTCTTTTTAACTTAGTTAGTACAACTCCTCGCTTTGATTCAAAAGGCCGAAGGTGGTATGGGCACTTAAAATCATAATGATGTAGACCTTTGGGAAATGAATTGATAGCAAAATATCTGCAAAATCAGAGCCATATCCTTGTTCTTTTGAGAATTTTTATGAATTGCGATCGTCAGTTGATCTCGATATTTATTCTAATGCGAAGTTACCCAATCATTAATGGAATCAATTATGTTTTAATAAAATATTGAGCAAAATTTGTATTCTGTAGCTACATCATGCTGTTTGAAAAAGTTCATTAAGAAGTATTTTTTTCCTTCCTTCTGGTTTCTTTTCTTTCCATTTCAGGTTAAAGAACTAACAGCTGCGACATCATTGACAGTTTTGTTAAAAGCAAAGAAATAATAAGCATGTTTACCATACACCGATTCTATTAACACGTAAATTGCTCCTTCTAGATCTCTAACTATAATTGCAAGACGTTTAAATCGTGTGGTTTTCGCCTCTGATTTGTCATTCTAGTTTGCAAACTTTTTTATTATTATTTTCCAAAGCTTCCTTTTCTTTTCCATCCAATCTCTCAGCAACAAGTGTGTATTGTCATTCCTTGTGCTCAGGTCGAGATTAAAATTCATTGACTGTAATTAAATTCGTACCCCCCTCCTTTGGCAGATGAACAGGAAATCGCACGGCCATCGGAAAGTTTGTCTCAGAGTTTGGGGGGAAGGGAAGACCTGTCGATTCACTGACCCTCTCCCCCCCTTTCTGGTCGTCGTGACATAATGTGAGATGACTGCATTGACAGTCCACTTGTGCCCTGCAGGTAAGAAAGGATGCAATGGCTTGTAGCCGGTATGCGATCGGAAATTCCATCGTTTAACCGTCCTTGACATTTTCCCAGGCGCGTTCTCTGTCTTCATCTTCCAACCACTGATTTCGGAATCGGAAATTCGTTTCCCACGTTAAACCATATCAACTTAATCAAGATTAAGACAGATCTCCGAACGAGTCGGACGTGTTTGGATTACATAGGTTTGCTTAACCCAGATGGAGTCGTGTGGTGATAATGAGGCGTTTATCAAACATTTTAGAGGATATCTAATAATCCGAATTGTAAAATGATGGATGGAGGTTTGAAAACATGTGCGAATTACCATTTTTTAAATTTTTTTATCTAAATTAGATCAAATTTTGAATTCGCTTTGACTTGCCGTAGTATGTTTCTCGGAAGCCATCATCAAATTATTTTTTCCAAAATCTTATTATCTACGACTGTTATAAAACCGTTTTAGGGCTTTCTTCGTCTTTTCCGGTCCCCGAGGCGATGCATCAGTTGTACATGAATACACCTGCTCCTCGACTTTTGACCTATGCGACTTACTATCATTCGCACTTACAATCATGAAAAGTAAATTTCGAAGTAAAATGTAATTTCAGGTTGCATTTTATTATTACAAAGTATATAATATGTATTTTTCACATTATGCACAATAATTATACGTTATTTTTCACATTATGCACAATAATTATACGTTATTTTTCACATTATGCACAATAATTATACGTTATTTTTCACATTACGCACAATAATTATACGTTATTTTTCAAATTATGCACAATAACTATACGTTATTTTTCACATTATGCACAATAATTATACGTACATAGACTGAATTTTTGTATTTTATGCACATTTTTATAATCCTCTTGAATGAAAATAGTGTTGAAAAATATAAATCTGACTTATGGCCTGTCAGTATAGACAGAATGCGGTTGTAAGTCGAGGTGACCCTATAGTTATGGCATGGTTAAAATGGTTAACCCTCGGACTGCGTAATTTTTTTAAATCGCTATTTCGATGCAACGTTTGCAAACGTGTTCAAATACCGTTGAGCCAAGCGAGTAGTTATTTATTTGCAAAGCTTCATTAGTATAATATGATCCAACGCTATAAAAGTACCAAGTGAACACATTATCCTGTGGAGATCGCAGGATGCAGCAGAAAATAGACTTGCTTCCAACCAGCAAGAAATCGCTGTATACGCAGTCAGAAGGTTAATACTAGGGTTACCATAATTTTTTCATTGAAATCCAGATCGCGGGAGGGGGTTTCAAGGGTATTAACATATTATTAAATTAGATAAATATTAATATATAATTAATATGTTATTTACTATATATTAGTAACTAATAATTAAGTATTAATTATTATAATTAATTATATAATTAGTTAATAGTTATTAATATATAATTAATTAGGGTGTCAAAATGTAACATAAAATTATATTAACTGTCTACTAACGACCCTTTTTCATAATACTAGCACAGAGTTTGAAGTGGAAAAAAATACAGTTTTTTATTTATACTTGTTAAATCAAAATTACAGTAATAAAAAAAGAATAATCTTTTTAACAATTTTTTTACTTGGCTTTAATATTTAGTTTGATCTTTAAGTATTTTATTCTTAAGAATTTTATTTTTTTTTATATTTAAATATGAAAATGCGTTTCCTTGTTTGATGAATTTTTATAAGGCTATTGAAACTAATTATGCATGCAATCCCAGAAATGATGGCCTAGGCCAGGGATAGACAATCTTTTAAGCCTCGTGGGTTACACAGAAATCCTACACAGTATTTTAGTTTGAAAACGATTTAGAAATAATTACACCATATTAAAATACTTTCAAAAATTAAGATTATATTTAGTTTAGAATTTAAGTGTATATAGTGTTTAAGATTTTAAAAACCACGATATGCGGTTTTTCAACACAACTAATTGAAATAAGTTTATGCTTTTATTTTCAAAAAAAGAAATAAACTTATGCTGGTTTGTTCCTATCAAATAAAATAATTAAAAAGGAGGCCCCCAGATTTTTTTGCATTAGCTTAAAAATTTAGTTATTATTTTAAGGAAGCTCAACCGAGTTAATAATAAAGTAATTACATTAAGATATGAATCAATGGAAGGAAAACAACGAAATTTTAAAGTACTAATTTGCACTCACCCCAAAGAACTGGTCAAAATAAATGTTGGTCACTCTTGACTTCCTGCTCAATCACACTACAAAGAATGAAAGAATGAATGGTCAAGTGTGTGGGACCCAAAAGAATATATTACTCCAAAAAGAAATGGGAATAGTTTCCTAAAATATCCTTTCTTGCTTTTGACCACGTCCAATTAGATTCTTTTACATTTACAGCTTGCAGTTGAATAGAGATCATATTTCTTTTTTCTTCTATCGGCGTGCAATTGGAAGTACAAATTAATGGCCTGTCTACTCCTTCCCCGATAAGGTAATCTCCTCCACAATATTCAGCTATTTTTTTTTTTTTTTCATGCTGGACGATGTCTGTAGAACAGGACATAACACTTTTGAAGTACCTGTGATGCGTAACATCATAACTAGGAAGGTTTAGCAATTTGTTGCTTTTAAAGCTGTTGAACGCCGGGCCCTAGTAGTAAAGAGCCTTCCTTTAGATATGCCTCCATTTTTTCTATTGTATTACCCCCAAAATTTTCCGTACACCCACGATGGGGTAATATATTCAGTAGGATCTTCCCAAGTGTGTAAATGAAGTGTCATTGCAGCGTAACAGGACACCAAGACTGACTATCTGTGAAGGTCATCGGGGGTTTTACGACAAGGCTTTTGAACATTCCCCTAGGAATAACTTTATCTTCCTCCCGTTTCTCTTCCTGAAAATCGACAATAGAATTGTAGAAGGGAGGTTGCACCGATTGCGTAAATTATAGATTATCTTCGTTGGCGGAATGACGTCAGCTTTTTCGAATATAATAGATCTTCCCTAATGCAACCAAATTTCTCTTTTGCCACATTCGCTGAGGTAAATCCGGACATTTTGAAAATCCGGACGTGAGCCTGAAATCCGAACGTATGGTAGCCCTAGTTAATACTATTTCGTCAACAAATCTGATGTTATTGAAAGGCAATTAAAAGTGATGTGAAACGCTTTCCTAACAATGAACCGGATGATAACGCAAAATATAAAGTCAGCAAAGTTGGATCTCAAATTCTATTTGAATAAATTCCTCTTTTAGTCAAATAGAGTTTTTCCCCTCCATTTTGCACACAGATAGAAAGGATAAGACTTGAAGGTATCGTCTACCTTGAGCAGAAATTTATTAACTCTTTTCTTACTCTTTTACCGTAGAAGCATTTTTTTTTATAAACGTAGAATCGCATTACTTGGTCTTATCTCTTAAATAAACTTTGTGTTTCTTCGAAGTAGTCTAAATGTCTAACAGTTTTGTATAGTAATTTCAATTCTTAACAATCTATATTTCAAATTTTTAGTTTAGTTATTTTAAGTCCCGTTTTAAAGTACCAAGTGGACTATTTTGGGATGGACCTCCTAATTTTGAACCGCGGTCAGATGTCGAGGAGATTACCTGACAATGAACCCCTCTCTAAGTTTCCAGCCATGTCAGCAGGAGAACATTCGACCTCAGCAGATTTAACATACACCAGGCCTGCTTACACGACTGTTCTTTGGTGGAATCGAATTTTGAATCTAGAACCCTCTGATCCTGAAGCTGGGATCCTACCACCGCGATTAATATTTCAAAGAGTTTTAGGTTTTAATATGACTTTCTCTTTTCAAAATTATGTCGTTTGTATTACCCTTTTCTTAGTTTGGCATCACCAATTACTGAATTTAAATATCTTTATGATTTATATTAGAGACAGTGGCCTGGTGGTGAAGTCTCGGCTTCTGGACTGGAGGCTTCCCTATTTCAACAAAAACCAGCATTGCGTGTGGGCCTGATACTCGTCAAATCTGATATCGAGGCCAAACTCCCACCCAATGACGTAGACTCTTGGAGAGGGAGTTGCTGGGTCAAGTGTCGTTCTCGTCATTTGACCACGGTTAAAAATTACAATCCTTCCCAAAATAACCCTTGTGTAGCTTAAAAACGGGACGTAAATATAACTAAATTTAAACTATAAGAATAAAAAAATATAAACTAGAGTTTATATTTTTTTTTTGTTCTTTCATACGAAATAATAGGGATATTTTAAGGAAAAAGGAATTAAGCTTTCACTTGTCTTAATTATTTTTTGAAACGTTGATATCTATTGATTGGTTCAAGGGAAATAAGTGCTTTTGGAATGTTTAGCCCGAGGTTAATAGAAGAATCTATGGCGGGTATCCATCGACTATCCACACGTTGCAGTTTTGTATTCATCATACCTTTCTGGTTGGAGAGTATCTTGTGTGTGCTAATGATACATTTATGAAAAGTGGTCAGAAACGTCAACACAGTCAAACGTTGAGAGCTCATTTCCATTTGTACGGGTTGGTCAATGAACAAAACTGTAGATATTGGGGCTTAGAAAACCTGCGTTGACTGCTAAACAGCCCACTACATAATCCAGAAGTAACGATATAATGTGGGATTTGGAGGCACTTATCTTCGAAATAACTCCATAATAACCAGTAATTCAGCTCTCTACGTTGTGAGAAGTGTCAAGAGAATTGAATCTCATTTCCATTTGAACAGGTTAAGTAATAACCAAAACTGGGATATTCTTGCTTATAATACCTTTGCTGGCTGTTCTATGGACGAGTTTTCTGCTTTGTTTATTTACATTTAAGTGCTGGGACTACATAATTCCGGTGTAATGCTAAGTCAATGGAATCTTCAAAGCGGAAGTCCAAAAGCCCAGCGGATAAAGTCAAGATTTTTAATGTAAGTAAGCAAACCAAAAAACTCGTCCATAGACTATTATATAATCTAGAAGTAACGGTATATTGTGGATTCAAGTGTGGTATTTGAGAGCATATATCTTTGACGATAACACCGCAGCTCGCTATAGAAACTTAATTTAAAAGCTTTTTCGAACCAGAACTTCATAAACGAAGAATCAGCAAGCGCGATAGAGGGATTTGAAATTTCAAGTAAAAGTACCAAAGATTACAAAAAACATAATTAATTTTTAGCATCCACTTAGATAGATGATTACTGAATCAGACTTTCTAAAAAAAAATCTAAAATTCTCTTCTCACGCTTCCCAAGTTGCAAAATAGATACAATAAAAAACCAAGTTCTTATAATGATAAATGAAAAGAAATTTAATTTTGAAGTAGCCACTCAGTGATTTTTATAAAATACTTTAAATAAAGGTTGCATTCTTAAGTACTATTACTCAAAAATGCTGAAGAATCCGAGAAAAAAAACGAAAGACTTTGAAAATTTCCTCTATCCCAATACTGTTCTAACTACAATTTAAAAAACATTGCATTCAATTTCAAAGAAAACGAAAACTTATCAACGGAGAACAATTTTTTTCGAACTTTTTGTGGACAATTATAATTCTTGCTTCATACAAATTTAAGTGAGATTCATTTCTCATTAAAAAATATCTGGAAAAATATATTTGTTTGAAGATCAGATCACTAATTTATTAAAAAGAAGAGAAAAAGCATTTGCTACTAAATTTGACGGAAAGGCAATTTTCAATTACGAAGGATTACCTCGATCAACCCGAATAAACAAGGAGGTATTGAAATAGCTTAAAGCAATGTTAATCATGTTTTATCATTTCGGGGTGTCAACCGATAATGAAACTGACATTGATCTATTTGAAATGAATTTCTAAATTGTAATCTGAAAGTCAAACAATTCCCTTTTTCTTAAAATTTGCTATTGAATACTTATAGTAATCAGCGAAAACAAAACACGAACTGTGACGCCTTCTTTCTACGACACTGAACACTGCATTTGTTTTATTCTTATTAAAAAAACAAGTGCTTTGCGATCCACACATTTACATAGCGCACAGCCCTATGGCACATGTTCCAGTTTGACCGCTTTGCAGACTGCATGGACATAGCAGGTGTAAAAAGGCATAGTTCTGATTTGCTTTTAAGACGTATTGCTTGTAGCTTTGCTTTATTGTTTAATTTTATATCTTTTTTAAATAGTGTGAACCCCTCTTTTGCCACATACTGGTCGTTGGATATCGTAACATTTTAAACTGGGACTTTTGACTACGTTTATTGATTTAAAACACAAAGCAAAATAACGAAAATTGTTAGTTTAAACGCTTCAGGTATTTTAAATTCGACGTTCTTCGATTGATAACACAGGTAAAATAATGAAAATTGTTAGTTTTAAACACTTCAGGTATTTTAAATTTGCCATTTTCCGATTCACGACATAATCAAAAAGGTGAAAACTGTTAGTTTAAACGCTTCAGGTATTTAAAAAATTTGTAGTATATATGTTAAAGATGAAAATTTAAACAGAAAATTTCAACAGTTTGCCTTTTCTGGAGTAAGTTTACTTACTTGTTTTCTTTTTCTAATGAAAATTAACCTGGTTTCTACATATAAAAGAAGAAATAATTTTGGAATCTCTCCTTTTTTTCATCAAACAAGTTGCTTTATTTTAAATATCTTATTGTCTCCATAATCATTATCCAATGTTTGGCTTCCCACTCTGGCAGCTTGGTGAGATTTTTAATTTGTTACATGTGACCGCCATCGGAATTTGCTCTTTAGTTTTTCATCCAGGCCTCTTGAGGTTGTTTGTGGAATTTTAAAATTTTCGTCTGTATTTATTTTACAAAATCGTGTTTTAAATTCTGCTGTATCCCTTACATTAAAAGAAATTCTCTTATTTCCATTCCTCACAAAATGTGTTATGTTGTTTCTAACGATTGGAATGTTTCGGAATGATCATTTCGACTTAATAGTGCTTTTCACTCACTCTATTTTCGTTCAAAAATTATATCCTCTCTTTAGAGATGCCTCTTGTCATAAAAATGGAGATTTTACATAAAACTGAGGCATGTTATTCCTCCCTTTTAGGTCTAAAATCAACCTTCTGTTTTACAACAGAGTTTCGAACTGCCGTGTGTGGTAAATTATTGAATTTCTACGCGTATCTCTTTTCACGCATTATGTGGTTTTGTTCACAAGTTATGACTTTGGACCGAATTATGATCATAAAACATGTTTAGCGTTGAAATAAATTAAAGATACCTTGGATTATTTCAATAGCCAGAAGAGACATAAAAAGCAAAGTGATACATTAGGAGATCCCTGCTGTAGTAAAAAAATTAGTTCTTTTCAGAAATTAGTTCTTTTATTATTCGTGAAATTCCTCAGTAGCAGAAAGATCTCTGCGATATTGTATTACAGTAGAGTCTTACTAATCCGACCAACTGGGGATACGCGAACTCGAAGTCGGTAATGGCGGACACAAGAAAACATAAGGGATTAAAAATGTCACAGAATTTTGTTTCCCCAAGTCCGTGTAAAAAGTAAAAGTGAAAGTTGTGGAAGTCCTAAACCTACCCTCAAAATGAGAAAAAAAGAAAGCAAAATGAAGTGCAATTTTTAGCTATCCTTTTAAGTTAATGCGAAATTATTACAATACAGATTTCATCTGTTTTGATGTTGAAATAATACTATTGTAACAATGGAATGAAAACGTAAAATCAAAAATAAGGCCTGCAAATGTTATAACTTCCAGTCATTTGACTCTGAAGCTCACCTAGGTCCTTAACAGTATTGATAAAAACTTTTTCTTATAGACGGATGGTTGAAAGGTGGGATATGGCAGTAGGGGTTACGCGAAAATAAAAAGACTTATCAAGGGGTACGCAAAAATAAAAAGACTTATCAAGGAGTACGCAAAAATAAAAAGACTTCTCAAGGAGTACGCAAAAATAAAAAGACTTATCAAGGGGTACGCAAAAATAAAAAGACTTATCAAGGGGTAAACGAGGTTTAAAAGTTTGGGACATATGAAATTTAGCATTAGGTTTTATTACTAGAACTGAACCTATGTATCAAATTTTGGACAGAATCCTTCGGCAGGAAGACACCGAAAATGCATGAGCCGTTCACTTCAATACACTTCTAAGCTGGACGGAGAGGAAGACACCGAAAATGCATGAGCCGTTCACTTCAATACACTTCTAAGCTAGACGGAGGAGATTTAGTGTAAGATTTTTACACCAAAGATTTTGTACACCATAGATTTTGTACACCATAGATTTTGTACACCATAGATTTTGTACACCAAAGATTTTGAACACCATAGATTTGTGTTTAAATTTGGTCTAAATTTGTCATCGGGTATATATTGTTTGTCTCTCCATAAGTATGTGAACGCGATAACTCAAAAAACCATCCAGCAAGATAAATTATATTTCGTCTCTTAACAAGCAACACCACTTACCTCAATTTTTTGAAATTTCAAAGAGGAAGAAGAAATTGAATTTTTCGCAACCGATAACGAATATTTCTGATTTTTTTTGTATCTGTTTGAAACATGCGATCTCATATTCATGTATGATGTTAAAAAAATTCAAAAATATTCGTTATTTGTTGCGAAAAATTCAGTTTTCTTCTTCCTCTTTTAAATCTAAAAAAATGAGACAGGTGGTGTTATTGTTAAGCGACGATTTAGCATGTGGTCTTGACGCTAAAATTATAGATCTATATCAAATTTTGAATCCAGTCGGCCAACAAGAAAACTTTTAAAATGCATATTCCATTCTTTTTACTATATACGAAGCTAAACACAAAACGCTGAGTATTGTATAAATATGCGAGAAAGTCGAGGGGAGAACCCTCCCGCTGGTTTGTGTAGCAAATCATTGTGTTTATAAATTTAAAATTTAGAATAAATCTTTGCTAATGATTCGTAATTCAGTTTTCTTGGAAAATGTAAGTTTTAGAAAGAGAAGGCCATTTGGAGTTGCATGTATGTGTACGTATCTAAAAAAAATGAAGAGCATGCATATTCATGCAAGAAAATAAATGTAGAAAAAGCGTGCGGGTTACACAATGTTATTAATAAAAGTTTTTTGCGTGCAATCGCAGAGCTGAGGTGCGGCACTAAGAACTAAAAAAAGAGAAAAAGATGGGCTAGATATTTGTAGTTGATTCTTATTATTCCGGAATCGTCTGGAAGTGTTCTAATCACTCCTCCAAGGAAAGGGGCAAAAACATTTTCTGCCCAGCAAACAAAGCGAGAAGAGCTTTTCGTTTTGATGAAACAATTTTATGCTAATTGTTGGATTCCTAGACTGAATTAATGGGCCGCACCTTGTCACCGATAAGGCATGAGAAGCCTTGCGCATGCACATACCATTTGAGGCCGTATTAAACTGACTGAGCCACCTGTTGCTGCCGCTGATTTAGTCATCGGGAAACAAAACGCTCGACAGATAAGCTTCGAACCTTTTTTTCGTAATTTATGGGGGACTAATGAGGGCCTGTGCTTCAAACAACTCGCTCGCCACTGATAAGGAGAGGACTCGGTTCCTTTAAGTGGCGTAAGCTGCTTTTATCACGCGAGTCGTGTTGCTGAGCGATTCTTGGGAAAAAAGTCTCGTTTCTGCGTTCTGTCTCTGGAGACACTTTCTTTCATTTATCATTATCCGGCAGGAGAATTCTTTTTAAATATAACGTGAAATCTTAATACTGGCTTTAAATCATCATTATGTTTGTTATTTTGTTAATAATCATGAAGCTGATGTGGCTTTTCCTCGTGCAAGATTCCTTTCCTAGGATGTGAACGCCGAAACCAGATTTATACTGAGTATGAAGTCTAAGATCTAAAGCAATATAATTCTTGTTGAAAACCAGTAGAACAGAAGTAAAAATAAGTTTAAATGTCACTGAAAATGCCAATGTCTTTCAAGTACAATTACTGTATTCGTATTAACCGCTTAAGGACCGAATTATTTTGAACTGTCTGAACGAATTAACTCGGGATATGTCCTTAAGCGATTAAACCGCAGACGGAGTGGACTAGTTTTTAGCGCACTGTCGAAGTTAAGAGGAGAGGAGGTTTAAATTACAGAAAATCGAATAATTATTTTGGATTGCAATTTTGAGGAATGTTTTCCAATAGTTTTTAACTATCCATGACACAATTTTGTAGAATGTTTCCTGGTTCCTAATGGTAATTATTGTAGCTGTTTTTAACTGTCTATGCCACAATAATCATTATCATACGCATTGGGTCTTAGTAGAGCTTTACGAATGTCACATTTGTGGCAGGTCTCGAAATGTTTATTTCGTGAGGGCTGTTACAGTGTTATACGACGACTTTGCGATGACATTTGGAATGCAATTTTGTAAAATGTCTCCTGGTTCATAATAATAATTATTATAGACCTTTTTAAGTGTCGATGCTACAATCATCATCATAATGCAATTGCACTATGACTTTGCAAAGCTTTACCAAAATCACATTTGTGGCATGTCACGAAATATCTATTTCGTGAGGACTCTTATAGTGTCATATAGTGACTTTACGAGAAATTATGGAACGCGATTGTGTAGAATGTTTTTTGATCAAAGATAATCATTGTAGTACTGTTTTTCACTATTCCTCCTACAATAATCATGCTGTCGCAGCGTGGCTTTGTAAAGACTTACCAAAATCGCATTTGTGACAGATCTCGAAATGATTTGGAATTGACCATTTTCTGACGTCTGTTGCAGTTTCATATAGTGACCTTTCACTGTCATTAACATATGACAACCAAACTAAATCTTTACTTTTTCTACACATAAAAAACTACTATATCCGTAACGTAACAATTACGGACTTTGTGCAACAAAGTGAACTTAAATTTAATAAGCTGGTTATGCTTTCTAAAAGCTGAGAAATATCGTTTAAAACGAATTAAAAAACCTTAACATTTTTGCATATTCAGTATGCTTCCCAAAAAAACAAATGCTGCAGGATACAAATTAGGTTTTAGTAAATGTACATCTGTACGAATATAGAGAGTAGCTGTTATAACCCATAATGCTTCTATGGAGAAATAAGATCCGTTGAATTTCTTAGGAAGTAATGGCAACGCCATACGCCATGATCTTAACTTTGTGAGTGTTGCCTGGAACGGCAGAAGAAACTTTGATACAGACGTAATTCAACGTTGTTGACAGGCAGTTGAGATTGTAAATATATATTTGTAAATAAATCCTTTTCCTTACTTCAATTCATATTTCAGTGCCTTGAATCCTACTCACAAATTTATGGATTTGGAAATTGCAAAATTCGATGAAACGACTCGATGTATCCAAATAATTTTTATTTACTTCTACTACTTTTCAGTGAATGATTGAAATCTGGTTATGATATTTAACTAATGGTTTGGTTTTTATTTGGTTGATTTTTACCTGGAACTTACTAATGGAGTACTTTGAAGTACTACAAGATTTCCTTTCATAAGTTTGAATCAAACAGGAACTGAAATTTGAAAATACTGGACACGTATTGCAGTAAATCTAAGAATACTGCAAAGTAATTTTACGATGTGAAATCCTGTATCATTAATATGAAAAAGCATGGAATTTTCCTATTTTCCTTAAATAACAGGATTATATTAGCGAGGAGTGTATTTAAATGTTGTACTACCCTATAATTCTATTTTCTGTTTCTCTCATTCAATTTACAGATCTTATTTCTTTAATTTGCATTTTCTGGTCTACTCTTTTTCTAACTTCACACATTGCATCTTTTCTGAAGATATATTGATTTCGAAGCTGCCGCATATTTGAAATGGGAAGTATTTGTATATGCAATTTTTCAATTGTTGCTAAATTACATCCAAACTTTACTTTGAAAAGACTGAAGTTTTTGAAAAATGTTCCATCTTTTCATAAATTTTTTTAGATTTAAAATTCTTCCTCTGTTTGTCATCTGGTTTTCCTACCACAGTCTTATGCTTTTATTTAATATGTTATTGAAATTCAGTTTTATTTACTTTCCTAAAAAATCAGTAGTGGTTGTTTGTTGCCTTTTATTATATTGGCTGCTTCATTTAATTGACTAAGAACGATGCCGAATAACTATTATTAGACCTAGCTTCATACAGAGTTCCGACAGCAATTATTCGAGATCAATAACATACAAGCTGCTGCATATTTCACTTAAATAAATATTTTTCGTACGAAAAGATCCCGGAATTTCTTTAGGAAGCTAACGAATTAGGAATGCTATTTTTCATCTGTTTAAAAGCCGTTTCCTGTTGTGAGTTTCACAAATGGTATGTAAATAAGAAGTGTGTTTCTGGAAGTTTTGAATATCCGAGTTTTAAATAAATTTCATTATACTTATCATTCAGACTTTCGGAAAATTTGTCCATTATAATCTAATTTGGAAACCAAAATCATCAGTTCGGAATAAAGAAAGTCAAGCTTAATTCGAATGTCTTTTTTTTTAAATCTTTAAATCCTCTGAAAGATATTCAATTTTTTGTTTTAACTGTAGCTTCTACATCAACATTTATCTCATTTTGAAGTTTGCCCTTCTGAATACTATAATTTTTTTCTGGCTTTTATTTATTTTTTCCTAGAAATTATGCAGTTTGACCTGCAGATGAAAATTCCATAATCATCCCACTCGAGGGACACACCTCAAATGCTTAACTGTCTTTTATTGAAATGAAGTATAATGATTCTTTGCTAAACATGCTGCATCATTCCTAGACATATTTATTTTTATTACTCTACGGAGAGAGCACTTTAAAATCTTTAAAATGATAATGCAAAGGGAAAATTCCATGCTTTTATTAGATTCTGAAATGCTTGCTTATTTTCCCATAGCAGTAATATAAAAGATATTGTAAAGGAAAATCCAGTTGATCTTCTGAAACACATCGCCTTTTTGACAGAATGATTTATGAAGAATGCTTAGCCGACTCGTTTATTTGGGTGATGGGACCTGTATCCGACTTGAAAATCTGTGTAATGATTTTTTGGAAAGTTTTTGTTTGGATTGCAAAGGAAGAAAATTAAATTAACTTGCTAGAGAATTCCACTATAAATCCGTGAATGAAAAGGATATAAACGCATTAAAATATTTTGAATTGAGTGATTCTGTCGCAGTGAGAAAACAAAGCATGTAATCGAAACTTTGAAATATAGTAAACTCTCAATAATCCGGCAAATATCAGAGCAGAGGACTTCTAGATTAGTGATGGTTCATTAAAAAACGCATTTTGATAGCAAAACTTAGATATATTGCACAAAATATTACAAAATTATACTGCCGGTGATGGAACCTTCATTCGACTTGAATATCCATATTGTAATTATTTGGCAAGTTTTTTTTAAGCATTACAAAAGAGAACATTACATTCACTCGCTGGAGAATTTAACTATAAATGCGTGAATGAAAAAGATATAAACACATGTTGGAAGGCATTAGAATATTTTGAATCGGTGATTCTCTCGTAGTGGAATAATTAAATCCTTGAAATGCAGAAAACTCTTCAGTAATCGGCAGATACCAGATCAGAGGACTGTCAAAAAGCCGAAAGTGCCGGATTAGAAATAATTCATTAAAAGAACGCATTTTAATAGCAAAACCTACGTCTATTGCATAAAATATTACAAAATTATACTCCATATAATTAATATTACAAAATATAATTTATAATCTGAGCAGTAGTCTATTGTTTAGGTCGCACCAAGGTCACTGACATCCTCATGCAATGACTTGTTTTCCCTTTAACGCCAAGGTCGGATTTAGAACCTTTGAACCGCTCCATGCATGCGCCCCTATGAAACTTCAGAGAAAGCATTCTAAAAAAAAAGTTATATGGTCTTTTTTACATTTTTTAGCGAACGTCGGAAGCACAAGAGTGTAACTCGGTAATTGTCACAAATAATAAATTTTCACTTAAAATACTTCATTAAAAAAAAACAGTTGACAGGAGTATAATTCAGACGATTTTATTTTTTTTACGAACTTTTAGTTCAGAAAATTCTCAGAATTCAGAGAATTAATTATTCAGAAACATCTAAACTGTTACTCAGTTCATACTCAATTCCTAATATAGCGAGGTCTGGCAATCTTGTTTGAGATGTTGTTGTTGGTAAATAGTTCTTGATTATTTTTAGTTTGGAAAAACTATTCCCCGGATGCAATACTTATTGGAAGAGTTAGTAAAATTCATAGAGCATTGCTCAAGTTTGAAGCAAAATTTATTTTTATCAATTTCAAAACTTCCAACGGCGGTAATCTTTTTCCAATAGAGAGCACGCCACTGATATTTCATCACAAAGTTCCAGGCTGTTTATATCCGTTGATTCTCTATCTGTTAAAATGGTTTCCAAATCTTTGCAATTGGCCAAAATTACAGAAGAACCAAGATCTTTTAGTTCATATCTATGATATAGAAATAAAAGTAACTGTTGTGATGTTGCAGCTGAGAAAATCCTTGTTCTAAAGAATTGATTGCAGTGCCAACCAGGTGGTAAAAAAAATACAGTTTTGTATTTTTCCTGTGCTTTGAATATAGGCTCATCCTGATATTCATAATCAAATTTTCTTTTTCGTCAACGAACTCGATGTCTAGGCATTGATTCAAAATTTTTATCTGCATCTATTTCGGATGCCATTTCGCCAGCATCGACAAGGATGCATTAAAGTGATTGCCCGATCTCAAATTCCTTAAAAGATTGGAACTTCCCCAAAATTTTATTTCCAATGCCATATCGTAATTTTCTCCCTACATTTACTAATGTGATTGACATGGTTTAATACCTCATACCATATCGCGACAGAACAAAGAAATTTGAATTGTTGTATTTGCGTAAGTAGCCCAGATGCTTCACCTCTTATTGAACTACAGTAGAGTCTCCCTACAACAAAGTCTCTCTACAACGAATTTCTCCCTATAACGAAATTTTTATTCGGAATGTTAAATAACATTCAAAATATTCTCCATATAACGAAGTGGTTGTCTCCTTGTAACGAATTTTTTCAGAGGTTTATCTTTTCGATTTTTGTCATTTTTGAAGAAAGTTGATAATTTCTGTGCAACCAATTCGCTCACACGTGCCTGTTTCTGGAACCACTCACTCTTAAAAAGTAAAACTTTTTCTGAAAATTTAATATTACGAAATGCAAAGCAATGTAAAATAACGGAATTTTTCAAGTAAAATAAACGTAAGTACATACTAGTACATATTATTCTCTAAATTGGTGAATTGTCTTA
>BGPR01025808.1:0-21342 GCA_013235015.1 Araneus ventricosus
GTCCTAAGACAGGAGTGAAATCACGTGACTGTACAAGTGTATTTAGAGATTTCTGTTATCCGTCTATTCGGTTATTCGTCACAAACCTGGTCTCGACAGCGACGGTTAATCGAAGTTCTGCTGTATTACTTAATAATGTATTAATTTTTTAAAGTTCTATTCAATTTTTATTATAATACAAATATTTTGTTACAATATAGCCCTCAGTTTTTAAGAAATGTTCATTTCAGTTAATTAAATTTAAAGGAAGGTAGCATAATATCGTAACTCCCCTCTCCCTTGCGTTAAGTGTTGTATTGTAAAATTCTCTTTATAAATTTTAAATAAATGTTATGAGTAAAATTAAGTAACTGTATTTGAAGTTAGTAGCTAAGTAGTTTAATTTAACAATGTCTTTGAGAATACTTATTAAGCTACATTGTTTTTAATTTTAAATAATTGACAGCAATGAAAATCGAAAATAACTTACATGTCTTAAGAACATAAACTTCTACCCATACATAAGAACCGAAGGATAAATTTTAAGAACCGCCAAGCAAAATTTTGTTTGCCAAGCAAACAATTCGTAACAGCACATCCAGCTGATAAAAATACATAACTTAAATCCAGTATGCGGAAGGTAGTTTTTTCCCGCCAGTTATTTGCACAATTTCAAAGAAAACTAAAGCGTTTCCTATTTTTTTATTTCTTTTCCTCCTCTGCAAATTATCCAATACACAGACAACACTTACAAACTTTATTCTTTAAAATACATATTGCGATTTCTGTCCGTTTTAAAAAGCTTACGTAAGCAGCTTTTTATTTAATTAGGCAATCGTAAATTCATATATATATGAGTGCTGAAAAGATAACGATGTAAATTTTTCTCATAAGCCATACGGAATCAAACGAAAATTACATTGATCGTCAAATTTAAGAAACGAAAAAGAAATTGAACTCCTAGTAGATAGCATTCGAATCAAAAGTTGCAATTGACATAATCGATATTTTCAAAAGAAAAAAAAACAGTTTTGAAATCAAAGGCGATATATTTTTGATCAGAATAATTAATTTCAAAAAGTGCAAAGTTTGAATGTGCATGGGTCAATATGTTTTACCTTTTAAGTCATCACATTTTTTTTTCAGTACTCACTGTTTACGATACAAAATGTTTTGTAACTTTCTTGCGTAGTTATGAATAATTTTTTTTTTAGATTAAGAAAAGCACTTATCACATGGGGTGAAAAACTGACAAACTCTGAGGTAATATACTTTTTTTCTCATAATTACTAACATACATAAACACCATATAACAGTAAAAAATAATAATGTGGCAAATGTGAATTCAAAAATTCTATTTACTCATCGATTGTTGACGGTCAAATATAAAACTAATTTTGATACAAATTAAATCAATTACGACTTCATGTCTGTAGTATTCCTCGAATGGATCTCTCGTTAAAGAGATAGAAATTAGGAAAGAAAAAGGAACCTTTGACACGTTTAGAAGTTGAATCATTATAAAGATATTCAGAACTTCAGTAGATCATGATTAGCATTTCCTATCAAGTGACGTAACGCTCGCGATAAATAATACCGTTTTTAATTCTGCTTTGCATCTGTTGAATGATAAATTAATAAAAATCAATTGATATGCTGATTTCTTCTTCTTCTTTCTCCTAAGAATCGCAATAGAAGAGATATGTGTTATATAAAACATAGTTCAAGTTTTAATTCAAAACAATAAAATTACGAAAAATTTTATTAATAAATAATATTCATCGCCCAATTCAATAAAAAAAATTCGGCTGTCAACCCAAATTAATATGCAAATAATAAGCTTAACTGAGAATTTGTCAAAACTATTTAGTCTGACATTTAAGTGATAATTTTAATAATTAAAATTTGATTTTCTTCTAACTTTCATATACATGTGGATATAAATTAAAGTATATATAATTAATTACTGATTTATTGATTTCTTAATGTTTATATAGGTAGACGAAGCATTTAAAGAGGCTCCTATTGACAGAGATGGGATGATAGACATAAACTCATACGTTAAGGTCATCTGTGGTACAGCTACAGAAGAGGAATAAGTCTATCCTCTCGAAGAAAGTCGATGAATTCTGTATAGAAGAAACACCGTTCTATTTTATTCCCAACTCTATTAGTAGATGAAAACACTGCATTCACAATGAGAACTTTCTGTTGAGCTCGTTAGTGTTATTGTTATTTACCATAATGAAATTCAAAAGAAACATAACTGGGTTTAAAGAATTCTTATATTTTTTTAATCTTATTTATAATAGCCAAAATATATAGATCCTAATTTCCATTCTCATACGAAAATTCATATTTATGCTTAGAGCTTTTACTATTTATTATTATAACACCTGTGGTCACAATTTTATTATTACTACAATTATTATTAACCACAATTTTTGTTCTCATAAAATAAAAATCGCTGTTCTTTAAAATGTTGAATATTATTCAATAAAGTTATTGGAAAAAGATTTGCATTTTATTTCTTACTTACGTGATGCTGTTAACACACATTTCAACTTTCTCAAATGAAATCTTAATAAATATAATAATGAATCTTTCCTCTAAAGCTGATAGATAACTTTTATGATGTAGATAAAATGATTTGTTTAATTAGAAATGAATGGTGAATATTTTAGGCAAAATGCTGAAATCAGAATGTATTTGATGTTTCGTAGTTTGGATTAGCTTGGATTCTTTTGCAGCAGTTTATTTCCAACATTTCTCCTTGATATAAGATTTCTGATTGCTTTTTTTTTACGAAAATTGGATCTTAAGAGTCAATTGACTCGAATTAACTTAATAACATTTATTCCATTTTTTAAAGTAGTGTTAGGTCCATATCCGAACAAATGAAAACAGCACTTTAATAATTTTGCATTCAAAACTATTCAAATGGAAGATAACTTCAATGCTATCCTTGAGCTTGTTGCAAGGAACTGACTTATTTAAAATTAGGTTCAAATGAAAACATATATAATCTCATATCTGGAGTTGTGTCAAGTTTACTGCGATATTTGTTCTTAATATAAGCATAAGAGTAGTTCGTTCTTTCCACAACCTCTGTGTTCGTAAAAGGTATAGAATATTTCATTTCTTTTACATCACATTCTTGGTACTTTTCTTTCACTGCTACCTAATAGCCTTTCGTACTTGCATATCTTTCACTTTTCATATGAATTTGGGGAAAGAAAATTCTAGAATTTTTTTTTCGTTTTAATCCCTTATGTTCTTCTATTTCCGCCATTACTTTCGCGTACCCCTAATTGGTCCGCCGCGTAGCACCAGGGGTACGCGTACTATAGGTTGGGAACCTCTGCTCTAAATGAAAAAGAGCAATTAATTATACTCTAATGCAGCGGTTCCCAATCTTTTTGGTTGTGCGGACCACATGTAGTGTAAAAAATATTTTTAGGCCCCCTAAATAAATATACAAGTAAAATAATACATATATATCTATGTTATATGCTCGTATATGTGAGTGATTAGTAAAACTTAGCGTAAAAATATTTAAAACATATTGATTATAAAGCAAAAACTTTATTGTTATTATTTAACTGTCACAATGTAAGAAAACTCAAATTCAAGCGGTCAACATTCAAAATAAAACTGAATGGAATTTTCTACATTGTCTTTTCCCTGCGAGAGAGTCAATATCTGGATTAAAACTTGACAGTTTCAGCCTCGAGTCTTTTTCTACATTCAGTTTGTTTCTAAACTTATGTTTAAAATTAAACGCAGGTTGAGAAAGCACGTTCACACAGATAAGTATCAAGAACCCCTTGAAATGTCTCATTACAAGTTTGGCAATAGCTGGATACAGCTGCCAAACATTTATCCAGAACAGGAATCCGATGATGGTGCTCTAAAAAACGAATTTTGAGTCTTGTCATGTGTATTTCAATTAAAGAGTCTTCTTCATTTGATGGTACTTTCACTTTTTTTTTAATGTAATCTTCTTCAAAAGGATTTCTGATCCATTGGTTCTCGTCTTCAATTTTCGGAAAGTAGCACCCAAAACAAATATGAAAAGGCCTAACTCCCGTGACTTCCACTCTTGACTAGAGTTCTACGGTCCACTAATACTCTATCCACGGCTCACAAGTGGGCCGCGGCCTCTAGGTTGTGAACCGCTGCTCTAATGCATTCTTCAGTAATATATCTCTCCGACTGACACAGAATTTCCTAAGCAGATTTTAATGCACTTCTACTCCACATCAATTTTTCTGAAAACTGCTATTCATATTTTATAAGTGCTAACTATCCTCTGTCGTTAACCGAAATACTTACTGTGGGTTTTTCCCCCATGGATTCGATAAAATTGTAAACGCTAAACGCTCCAGGATAACTTTTCTTCTCGATTAGTCCTTTTCATTTATCTTCATCATTTTAGCATTAAATAACCCTCTATTTGATCATCATCTCTTAAAATTCACATCATTTCAATCAATCAAAAACCTAGTGCTTGTCTCTAAATATTAATTCAATTGATAAATAAATGAATAACTACGACTGAGGATTTTTTTCAGAAAGCATTTCTGATTTTCTTTGTTATGTTTCAATAGAACTATTCGGACCTAAAGTATGCGATTCCTTCAAAGAGTTCGTATGAATAGGGAAATGAATTTCAAAACTTATTTTTATGAATCCGAGTATTTTCTAAAATTACATCAAATTACGACTAAACTAATTAATCGGCTAATCTAGAAATATAAATACGATAACATTTAGATTGCTTAGAAAAACTGAACGCACTTTAAGGAAATGAAATCAAATTTTGAATAATGCTGTCAAAAAAGTATTAAATTGATTTGAAACACGATTAACGAAAATAGATTTCACCAAAGCATACAAGGTAACTAAATTCCAAAAAAATAAAAAATTGTAAAAGATTTTAATTTGCCCTTATGAATATTATTAATTTAAAGTAAAATGTCAAATTTAATCAGTTAAAAATAAAAGCAAATCTTCACTTTTACTTCAGCATCTCCTTATACATTTCGATGCTTTGATAGACATTTCGATGCGTTGTCAACTTGAAAATGTTATAGATCATTATTTGTTGCCTACGTATTTTTGTTTATACTTCAGACTTTCTGACCCAAAATAATATCATATTGGGACATGATGTTAGAAAACAGGATTTTAGAAGAAAAATAGTTTTTAATCTTCTCAATTATTAAATCTTTACAAATATAAAATTTAAAAAGAGGGGAGGGAGAAAGAATGAAAACAGCAGTTTTATAATCGAGCCACGGACAGCTTTCCGTATCTTAAGGTTCTAAAAATTCTTAAGACTTTCTCAGAAAAAATTTTCAAGTATGATCTTATGGCGTTGTTCAAAAGACTATATATGCAAATTTTATTACTCTAGCATAAGTTCAGTAATTTCTGCTATATAATATCGATAGGCATCACTTTCGTCCTACCATTTTTTATAAAAACATATGCATGCAGACGTATAGAGCATCTTGACAAACAATAGACGTAGAAGATATGCCTGTAAAAAGTATTCTATACCAAGTGATTCTCAATTTCTAATCCCCACAAGATCCTTCAATGGAAGTTCATATATCTGTAGCAAAGTATATAGTAGCAGTACTAGCACTTTTGAACTTTTTTACTCCGGAAAGGGGTGATAGGCAATGAGTATGATGAACGGATTTCCGTATTTCTTTGTTAGGTCACGCTAAGTAAAATGCAAACATCTTCCCCTCCATTTTCAATCCATCCCTATTTTGGTGAAATCATCTCCGCCTGGTGTATGCGCAAAAGTGCGTAGGGTTTCAGAATCCGAGAATCATCAGTATACGTAAAACGTGGCACAGTTGCAAAAATCTTTTTATTAAGAGAAACCGAGTTCATTGAACTTCATGAATAAAATTGAAAATCAGGAATAAATTTATGACCCAGAGGCGAAATCATCTTCTAACTGTAATTAATTCAGATGATCAGCTATCTTGAAAAATAACCTCATGTTCTCGGCAGGCAATTGTGATATAAAAACAGCATCATGTCATCACGTTAGCCGCTGTATAGTATATATAACATACGTTATAACATACTTACTGAAAAAAAAACCTTAAGATTTTAGATTTATGGCCGAGATCTTTCCCTAATTGTGGTATCTTTTTAAAAATGTTCGACTATCCCTCCTCTCACAATATACATGAAATAAAATTAATAAATAATTCCTTTTTCGCACACTATCACCAGTGTGCTTCGCTTTCTTATGTATAGTCTCAACAAAGGCATCAGAGCACACTCTACAAACAAACAAAGAAGCTGCTTCACAATAGATGGGAACAACAACAGTAAGGGGGAGTTTAAACAATATTATACGGACATGTTTATCTCCGACACTTGTGTAGGTATTGAGCATTCCACCGTACAATAAACTCATAGACAAACATTGCACAAGAATGTTGTCACAAATGCTTGCATTTTTACTATCAATAAATCATGAAACAGTGGCGGCGACTCGGGGGGGTCGAGGGGAGGCAACCGCCCCCCCCACACACACTTTTCACGAGAAAAATTAAATTTTTATTTTATTTTAGCAGTCCAAAACTAAAAATTATGAAAAAGTAGTGTCCGGGAAAGTTAAATAGTGATCACTGTTGCTTGATTATCAATTAAACCTCTACGAGAATCTGAAGCCGGATGTCTTGGCATGCCTAAAAATGAGGATAACCGTCGAAATTGCTATCAATATTATCCGCCTACCCCTGCTTTAAGACGACTCCCTACTTCTTAATGACACCTGGTCAGATGGATGGAAAGAATGTCTTTGTTCAATCAGTATGATTGATCACTGCAACATCTCTTAGAGAGAAAATAGGACCGATTTTGAAATTATCTAGGCTTTTTCCATCTGGTTAAGTAATCATAAATAAATATATATATATACTTACACTTGCTTTGAAAACATAGTTATCAAATTTAGCTCCATAGTGAGCTTCTTCTTTCATTCTGAAATCTTTTTGAAGGTTAGTGATGAGCCATAAATTACAAGACACATGATATTGTATCCGGTTGGCTAATGACTTACGAGGGGATCCTTGTAGTGGAACCTCCCATGGTAAATGGTCACATACTCTGATACTGATAGTAGGGTTGGCGATTATTGCGAAAATAACCTGTTTTCGGCTATTCAGTTTTTTCATCTCCGGTTTAATTTGGCGGTTACAACAGCTCAAAATAACCGGTTTTCGATTTTTTTTTATAAAAAACAAACGCCGCTTGTAGACAAATTTTTTTATTAATAGTGTTTTTACAGGGAATCAATCCAATGCCCAATATTTATTTGTTCATAAAGACTCTTCAAGTTATCCGCCAACCAATAGACGCCTCGAGAAGCGACTGTCGTTGATTGACCTAAGATGATGAGATTCAAAGCTTCATAACTTGGTAAATTTTAGTCTAATCAAACCTAAAATCGGTTTTTTACCCGGTTATTGGATTCTAAAAAAATAACCGGTTGTAACTGGGGCAAAAAATAACCGAAACGAAAAAAAACGGTTTTCGGTTAAAACCGGTAGGTTTTTCCCATCCCTATCGATCAGTTCTTTACTAGACTCTGTCAGTTCAGTATTCACCCTAGCATGGAGAGTACTCATATCTCTGGTTCATGATTTCGGTGAGTATAACGCCGGGTTATTTCACTATGGTCTAAGAAAAGTTACTGTGTTGAAGCAGAAATATTCTTTTCAAATATGGTAGTTACTTTCAAATTGCATTAGGATAATTGCTGGAATATTTCACTGGGTGGAAGAATACGGTCTGTGGCCTTTACTGTACGGTCAATTAACTGAGTACAGTGTTTTCATAAGAGCTGCCGTTTATCATTAACATATTCTCAGCGGTCTCGAGGGAGGTGTGCCGTCAACACCTCCCCCACTTTTTGGGGAAAAATTAAATAAACTGGTAATTAAATATATAAAAAAATCAATACTATCCGGAAAAGCTAGCTAGTTTTGTAACTAATTTTTTTTTAAATTTTATTGTCTACTCCTATACTCTGGGGTACTTTTAGGTGTCTATAAATTTTTTGCCCCCCCCCGCTTTAGTCACCCAATCGCCGCCACTGATCACAAACACATGTTTACCATACTGCTAAATAGGTGGATAGTCACTAAACGGCATCATCAGTAACAATGTTCTTTCTTTGTACCTACTTCTTCATGGAGTGTGGATAGTCACTAAACGGCATCATCAGTAACAATGTTCTTTCTTTTCAAAAAAATATACCTAAGAGAGAACAGGGAACCTACATTCGATCAGTGCCTTTTTCTAAAGATAACCCTATTTTACCCTTTTTCGTTCGTGGCAATGGAACTTTTTTCTATTGAAATACTTTTATGTCAAGCATAGTTGATAATTTTGAAATATTTATTTTGCAAAGTAACTGGAAATTTTTTAATATGCCTCGCAGGTATTTTGAAGAGCTCCCGTTGGATGAGGAGTCCATTGCATCAAATGGATAAATGAAAGTTTCACAGTTTATAAATAGACAGAGATGTGTTTCATAAAATTTTCCATTGAATTCAAGACTACATTAGTATGTAATTTATATTTTGTGCGATTTCATATCATATTTTCTTTAATTATAGAATATCCTAAAGATATTCTGATTATCATCCTTATTAGGTACGATATTTTAACGATGCTATGCGGCATTCAGAATATCGTAGCAACATCGTGGAGATATCGTAAAATATCTTGTGCTAATAGGGATGATAAATAGTATATATGTAATTATATATAAAATAATTTAATTTTGATAAAATTTCCATTTTTTTAAACAATATATCAAACAGTTCATAATCGTCATTCTATGTATTATTTTAGAGTAAAATTAACAATTGAAAAATCAAGCAATTGCATGTTCTTCAAGGGCGATGGTTTCAGTGATGACCCACCCACCCCCAACTAGCCTCATAGGGATGACAATTTTTTTCAAGATTTTTCAAGCTTACGTGTCTCCAAGACCACATTTTCCAAATAATTTCGAAAAATAATAGATAGAATTTGATGTGCCCCTGAGAGGGTTGGAAATATAATGAAGTTTCCAATGAAATATTTTGAATTAACTCAAATCAGTATTAAGCCTTCGTTGGGTGCAACCGGCCTGCTAGGCACAGCTCAGACGCTTTGGTTATTTCTCCAGGAAGTTTAGAAGTATATCTCTTCTAGTCTCCTTTCTTTACCTGATGTTTGGACTTCCTCCACCTATTAATAGGCTTGCCCGCTATGTGGATTGTAGATATCGCCATATTGGCCTCACAGGCACATAGCTCAATGCACCAACATTTTTGGTGTAAGTGATGGGAAGATTTTGATGCCCTACACTCCGAAAGTGAAGAAGTACGTGGGTCTCGTCGCTTCATGACGACTTTGTTTGCAACTATATCCCCACTTTTTTCTTTTAAGCTTCCCCACGAAGGTCAGTTATTAATTTAATAACGCTAAAATTAAAATTATGAGCATTAACAATATTAAAAATACGATATTGTGTACCTGTGCCTGTCAGACCGAACTCACCTGTTTGAATATTGCGCCCGACAGAGGATTAAGCAAAAAAAGCCCTCAGGTTATCGTATTGTCGAATTGAGCAGCAAAGAAATATTGAGAAATTCCTGTAATAATAAATTGATTCCTGTAATAATTCCTTTATAATAAATTGATACGCAGGTTTCAAATCAAAATCATAAAGATATTTTATGATATTTCCATGATGTTGCTACGATATTCAGAATGCCGCACAACATCGTAAAGATATCTTATGAATATTGTGGAGCATCTTGTGCTATTAGGATCCTTTAAATATTCATATTCGGAAAATTTAAAATGAATCATCGAAATATTAGAACAGATTTTAAAAATAGACCTTTGTCAATTACTTTCAAGAGAATAACAAGCATGAAGGAAAAGAAATGTGATGTTAAAAAAATGTGGAAGCGCATCTCTTAAAACTAAAAGTAATAACCGAAAAAGAAATTAGTTCTTTAAAACAAGTACTATTTTTATAGAAATTTCTTCCAGAATGTACAAAAAAGTATCGAGACTGCATTAACAGAAGGAAGTGAAGAAGCGTTTCAAACTTCCATCTAGAACGTACTCGATTGAAATTCAGCTGGTAAACTACATTTCTGCAGTTACGTTTACATCCTCGAATTTTGTTTATTTATTTTATATTCAGGAAGAATAGTTTCATATTAGTTATGCCAATAAAGGCTTTCAAATTTTGGCATGTAAAGCTAAATTTACATCTTCTATACTAGTATAAGTTAGTTCGGTTCCGTCTTCCATTTAAATAATCAAACCAGTTTCAACCACGGACTATATTGAGAATTTTACCTCATTACGACCGCATGTGCAGCATTAGCAAAATTAAAAATATATTTAAATTTACAGACCGATAACACCTTTTAATAGTTGTTGTCTATGCGGTTTCAATGAAAAATTTCTGTAATACTTTTCCACACAAAAATGTTGACTATGCAAGAGATATTGTGCAATGTTTTATAATATTGCTTAATTCGCGATATTGTACAATATTGCAACAATTATAATATGGAAGCTTATTTTGTACAATTTAGTCCAATCAACAGAGGGAAAAAATCACTGATTAGAAAAATTAAGTGGTGTAGTTTTGGCACAGTTGTTGGAGATAGCGCCCTAAACGACATATTAAAAGCCCCGACGGTGGAGGGTACAGAGGGTGTTTAAAAGAGAACGTTTTTTTTTTGTACGTGCTCTCTCGGTACACTTGCAGCAACTTTGATTTTTCTTGATATTAGCTTGTCATGACAAGCTTGATGTGGCAACATTGCAGCAAACTTCCTGCAAAGTAATGAAGCATAATCGACCGACCCACTTTCTAAACAAGTTTGCTGTGAAGTTGTTATGACAACTTCACATCACGATTGCAAAAGAAGTTTGCTGCAAATATGATACAGCACACTTACAGATAATCTTGTCTCTGTCTTAAAAAACATCCGATTTTTAATAGCATCTCCTAGATCGTCCTTCTTTTTATTAATTCAATAAATCAATGATAATTTGTAAAAAAACTAACTTTTTTATTAAAAAAAATTGAAAAATTCTCCATCTTTTTACTAAATATAGAACTCGCACTTTAACCTTCCAGCGGGCGCGCCTACGCAAATTTTATGACATATCGTGCATCGTATTACACACACACACACACACACACAAAGAAAACATAGAAAGAAAACATTAAGAAAATTTATTGCATTTGTTTATGTTTGTATATATATATCGTATTATTTTACAAAAATTAATACAACTTTTATTTGTGTTATCTGTATTTATTAGCTTATTAGTAAATAAAGATTTTATAAATAAAAATTGCATTTAAATTTAAAGAAAGATATAAGTATGTAATAAGATGCACAATGCAAGACGTAAATATTATTAAGACGCGCGCCCACTGGAAGGTTAAAGAAAACTATATCGCATTTTTCTTAATATTGAAATTTTAGCGTTCATAAACAAAATTAAACCTAATGAACAGTCAATGTTTGTTGAAAAATAACAACTTACATTTTGTCCCATTTTAAAACTAATTACTTTTGAACCCTAAGTTCATAATTTATTCTACTAGCAAAATGTAGTTATTAGCGAAAATCGCTCTCTCTTTGACTTCAAATCATATACTCAACTCAAAATTTAAACTATTAATGAAATCAAGAAAACAGTTTAAAATAAATCGTAGATGCATGATCTATTAGCGCAATCTATCTTCTCTTCTCAGAGTCTAGCTGGCTGAGTGGTTAGGATGACAAGTTTAGGAACCCAGATAGCACGTAAGTTTGCAGCAAGTTTGATTTTGACTTGTCATGGCAAAATTTGACGCGTCAAACTTGAATCGAACTTGTAGCAAGTTCGATGTGACAAATAGCGCCACCTCTTTGCAAATCAAACTTGCTGCAATTTTGCAAAACAAGCTTCCTGCAAAGATAGCACAATAAAGAGATAATTATCTTTGTCTCTGTTTTAAAAAACATCCGATTTTTAATAGCATCTCCTAGACCGTAATTCTTTTTTATTAATTCAATAAATCAATGATAATTTGTGAAAAAATAACTTTTTTATAAAAAAATTTTTTGAAACATTTTCCATCTTTCTCCTAAATATATCACTCTCACTTTAAAGAAAACTATATCGCCTTTTTCTTAATGTTGAAATTTTAATGTTTATAAACAAAATTAAATCTAAAAAAACAGTCAGTGATTGTTGAACAATAATAACTAGACATTTTGTCCCATTTTAAAGTAATTACTTTTGAACTCTAATTTCATAATTTATTTTACTAGCAAAACGTAGTTATTAGCGAAAATCGTTCTCTCTTTGACTTCAAATCATATTCTCAACTCAAAAAATTAATGAAATCCAGAAAATAGTTAAAAATAAATCGTATACGAATCGCATTGAACGATGTTTTAGCGAAATCTATCTTCTCCTCTCAGAGTTCAACTGGCTCAATGGTTATCCTCTCCGCTTCGGAACCGGGAGGTAGCGAGTTCTATCCCGGGTTGTGTTCCGTACTCTGTTTTTGCAATAAGTTTGCACGGCAGCTTAGTGGGTGCTTGCTCTGCAAGCTTGCACTCTTGTCATGACAAATTTGTGGCAAACTTGCACTCTTGTCATGACAAATTTGTGGAAAGCTTGCTGCAAACTAAAATTGATATCTGGGATGGGATTTAAAGCAACAAAGTCTCTTATCCCCATACTTTGCTACTTTGCAGGAAGTTTGTTGCAAAGTTGCCACATCCATTTTGTCATAACAAGCTAATATCAAGAAAAATCAAACTTGCTGCAAGTGCACATGCTACCTGGGTCCTAAATTTTCATAATTTCTCTTCAAAATGGCATGTAAAGCAGTGCATATTGAGTTTCGATCTTTTCTCCATGCGATTAGTTTCGTAATTTTATGAAAGCCTATCTGAAGAGGGGGAAAAAAAAAGAAAGGTAAAAAAAAAGCAGATTCTATCCTTTATTTCTTGAAATGAACAAATTTACGTTCTTGCAAAATAAATTTTCGGTAATCTTTAATTACAAATGAAATAATTTTTTAATCTTATTTTTTTATTTCGGAAAGAAAAGCTGCCAAGGGATAAGTCAAGGGTTATATGTATCATCAGTTGTTTGTCCCCCTCCCGAACTTTATATTTATTTTTCACTCCCTAATTTTAAAGCTTCACACTATCTTCCCGAAACTACAGAAATAACAACAATAATTTTTTTTTATTAAGAGTAACTGCGAATGTATTAGTAACAACAATACAAAAATATTAAAACAATTCGCTACGTGTGAAAGAAGTACGAGTGCAAAAAGAAATCTGAACTGTTTTTCTGGAATATTGTATAAATTACATAAGAGTCCCAATCCTTTTTACTCTTCTTCAGATACTGTAAAGATTAATTTTGCTATAGATAAGAGAACGAATTCAGCGAAGAACGGTCGGCGATAAAGAAATCACTGTTGGGTGGAAATGTCACGGGACCATCAGTTGTTTTATTTCTTCCTTTATTAGTACATGTTAAATTTGCAGTTTTGAGCCTTACTTTCATCCCTAATGAATAAACTATAATCTTAAAGTTCATTTCGTGTTATAAAATACATTTCTTATATTTTCAATTTGTATTGCAGAAGGCTATCGGAGAAGTTTTTAGAAAACCTCTCGATTATCTACTTGCGCCATCTATAAGCTTTAGTTATTTGAAAATTTATTTTTAGGCTAGTTTGAAAACATCTAACTGAATTTCATTTAATATTCGGATTTAAAAGAGCAACAGCAAAAATAATAAATGCTTGTAGAAATATATAAATAAAGAAATAAATATATCGTTCCCTAAGAAAACAAAATGACATCATTAAGAACGTGAAGTTGTCGCTCTACTTTTGAATCATTAAACCTATTTGAGTCTCTGCATTAGTGACGGAAAACAGCCAGCAGTCGTCGATCAGAGGGCCGTGTTGAGATTAATAAATAGATTGGTTTTCAGCGTCGCTGTGTGAGCAATTGTTATCGTATGGGTGTTTCCTGATTGAATACGCAAGGATTTAGTAGATTAGAAAATGGAATATTAGTGTTTAATATTCACTGTTGAAACTCAGTAGAGTAGAGTAGATAGAAATAGTTTTTCTGTTTATTTCATTGATATTACTTGATGTTGTAGGAGTTTGTTGTTTATACATATATGTGTACGGATATACCTCTTGGGGTAAGTAACCCTTTTATGTTTGTTTATAGTATTTTTATATTCGATCTGTTTATGTTTTTAGAAGTAGGAATAGTACAAAATATTCTTTTCTTCTGTGGAGTAAAGAAATGAATTTCTTATTTTTATTCTTATTTTTCTTTTGTGAATTCATTTGATAAATTTAGTACTTTGATATGCGTCATCTCCGTGACAGCTGATTTATCAAAACATGGCTTATAATAATATGCATTGAGACGGTTTGTTTTAAATTTGTTATTTCTTGAGAATTGATTTCTAGACTATCAGACTGAAAGTTGTAGATCGCAGGAATTAATCAATGTATTACTGTGCCCATTTTTGTCATTGACCTCAAAATACTTTTATAATTTTGTATTTTGTTTCATGTTTTTTCATGACCTCTATTACTGTTTCTCGTGATCTGAAAAGATCCATTATGGTCCATTCTGTTTTCGTTGGAAAATCATGGTATTTTGGACGAATATGATTGATAAAATATTGCAGCATTAATTTTTAAATATTTTCTTGTGTGTGAAAGGAATTAATCGTGCTTTAGATTTCTGCACTTTTACTATTTCGATTTACATTGATTTATGAATAATTATTTTTTTTGTGGCTAATATACCTAATGAATTATAAAATATAAAAGCAAATCTTCTTTTAAGTAAAATAATATATAAGTAATCCTTAACTCTTTTATGAATATATTTTTCCTCTGAAAACAAATTATAGATGATTAGTAATGTGAAGTGACTGGATTAGAATGGTCTAATGAATTTTAATAAAATGTTTCATTTTTGGGAACTTGACATTGTTATATAAAAGTTAAAAAATAAGGAACTTTGATATTGCTCTTTATAGAATCCTATTCCTATTTTATCTCTTTTATGAAAGGAGCTTTTCTGTTATGAAGGGGGAGTCCTTGATGTGATGATTCATAACCAAAAATATAGTTTATTTGGATTTTTGTTATTTAAGGGAAGGGGCATTTATTTTTTTGTCCCAGTGCCAAATCTTTCAGCGATATTAATATACAAATTCAGTATATATTGGGTATGTTGAAGATTTAATATGTTATGTATATTATTTATATTGTCTTGGTATAGGTATTTGATCTTAATATATGTGTTTTTTCTAATATTGCTTTACTTTTTTAAAAACTAATTGATTATATTCTTTGCAAACTTTTCTCATAGTGACATTAATTTCTACTTTTTTTCCTTACGTAACCATGTGTAATGTATATGGTTTTTCACTTAAGTATTAACATATTTGGTTTATTTGTTGATGGTTTAAGTAACCAACTATTTCATCTAAGACAAAAAATTAAAAAACTGTTTACAAAATGTATACATTTATTTTTAGAAAATGGTCTGTGTGAGATACCAGGTGCCGATAGCTTTTTAAAGCATATTTTTGTTTTATAATAGTGTTTGAGGATATCTCTTTTACATCTTTTCATACTGTTGGTAATCAATTATTTTATACAACACATCTTTATTTGTGTTTTCTTAGAAGTTTTTACAGCATTCAAGATAAATTGCCTAGGGAACAATGTTGTTTGTGTGTGTTCTGTGGAGAATCCACAATTTTTGTCAGGGTTTGCTGAGGTCATAAAAATTTTGTTGCGTTGCGACGTCTCCCAATTTTGTCAGAGTGAACGAAGGTCTTTTCTTAATATGTTATCATAAATTTTCTATTACCATAGATTAGGAGGAGATTAACCTTCAGTCTGGAGGGATGATCGGAGTTTCCAGGAAGAGGGAGTGGTCTAAACGCCTCCTGGAGAAGGGCGCGGAATTCTAGACCCCTCGTTTATGCTTACGTTTTCTTTGATTTTAAAGGGTACAAATGGAAAAATACAAAAGTTTACCACACATAAAACGAAAAAAACATGTTTAACTAATAAAACTTACAAGGTAACATTATTAATTATTTATAAGTACAAATACAGATATTTATCCCACTATATAAAAGTAAAATATTCATCACATATAAATTTTTTGAAAAGAAGAAATCGGAAAATGAGATAGAAAATCATCTTGGACTCATAAATAAAAGAAAATAATAGTAAAAATTTTACGAAACTTGGGGGAAAATATAAAACATAAAATAATAATTTTTTCAGATTAAATTTCAAAACTTTTTTAATATATTGATTAACTTCAGAAAAGAATGTGATAAATCATTCACCACAGCATTGCACAGCATGAATTTTTTAAGGCACTACAAACAAGCAAATTTGTCACACTTGTAAATAGTTTTCTTTTTAGTTTAGTATTACAAAATTTGTATGTCTTCCTTTCCCTAACTTTCTTCAAGAATTAGTTTTTTACTGGGCTTTTCTAATCAAGGTGGCGCATTGTCAAGTCTATCTGATGTCTTAGCAGCAGCTTCAGGCCTCTCTAGCTTAAGATGCGAGATAAAACGCCTTTTTCTGGATGTTGGTGTCTCCTTTTTGCACAAGGCTATTACATCTTGAATTTTTTTTCTTCACGTCATCAGACAAATGATCAAAAGTATGTTAGATCAAGCAATCCATTATTCGAGGATTCGGCATGAGCACTGATGGGTGCGGGAGAAGACAAAAGTATAAGAAAAGGCAGCTGCTGATTGCTGGTGTTAACTTCGAGTTGATAACCGTAGTCAACCTTATCCGAGTCACTTCCATCCTCAGTTGCCACGTAATCCGGATCTGTGTCTGAATCATCAATTTCGGTATCGAAATTTCCCTGATCTTTTTATAAATTGGGGGAATTCGGTTGTTGCAAGCCCTGATTTGAACTCCTACCCTGTCTTCATAAAATTCCTCTCCATCAATGTCATATAATACTGAATGGACATAATCACTGGAATCATGAAGGCCAATGAATTTGTGCGCTGTCATGTAAACAAAGCGCATGGAGGAGGGAGTGGCCTGAATGTACCCGCTCACTGCTGGGAGGGAGTTGTCTGAAATACCACGAAAATTAACAAACGAGGCGCTAATTGGAAAGGGTGCAAGGGAGGGGGACAGTGAAACTTGCCGAGTATTTCTCTTCGATAGAGTGGAGGGTACTGAAGGTCACTTGTGCCTAACTAATTCTTAACCCGCCCATCTCTCTTTGTCAAGCAGTCTGAATGATGTCCCTCTGGACTGAAGTTTAAGAACAAACAGGTGTAGTGATTTTTAAAACTCAAGAATTATGGTTTAGCTCTGTGGAGGGCTGCAGCCCTCCTTCCCAGTTTCACCACTATGTGTGTTCTAAAATAAAATGTCTTAATGCTGGTGCATTTTTATATTTAAAGAACAGAGTTCCTGTTCTTCTGGCCACATTATAGTTCTGAATTATAACGTTTATCCATAATAGCTTTCCTTTTTCAATTTTTAGTGCTTTATATTATGTTTATAAAAGGGTACAAACCTAAGCTTTTAAATTTGCTGCAATCCGGTTGAAAATATCTTAAACTAAAGGCCAAACTGAGCTTCCAAATTTTGTGCTAGTTTTTATCTGTGATAAAAGCAGTTGCATAGAATTGTTTCTTTTATTTCCTTTAAATGGTTTATCATGAACTATAATTAGGAAATATGCATATTGTTGCTTAGTTTCATTTTATGTAGGTATGTAATAATTTCAGTATTGATAAATTGTGCTGATGCGTAATTAGCAGCTCACCAGATTGATTTCTTCCAAACACACATTTCAATGCAACTGATTTTTTTAAAATTCATTTCATGGTGAAAATGTAAAGTTATTTTTAAACAATTGTACATATATCTGGATTATATTTTAAATTCTTGCTGTGAGGAGCATTCTAAGATATTATTTATGGCAATGTTTATTATTATATTTAAAGAAAAGAGTGTTTTTTACAAATCTTTAAAATTGATTTTGTCCTTTATATTGTGAAAAAATTACTTACTAATTTTTTAAAAATTTTAGCTTCATCTTTGTTATTCATCGTAATGGTAGATGCCTTCTTCTGGAACTGAAGTTCATTCCATCAATGAGGTGTGGACAAAGAAGCATTTGACTTTACCTATAAAATCTCTTTCAAAGCCAGATCTTGAAATTGAAAATAAAGAAGATTTCGATGATTTGTTACATCTAAAATGCAGGCTTATAAATACCGCAGGAAATGAAAGGAGTGAAGTAGATGTGAAGTTGCCATATGAGCGACCTCTGATCAACAGAAAAGGATCGCCAGTGTACAGTGTTGGCAAAAAAGATAAGCCTACATTAGATGAAGTTTTAGGGAGCATTCCTTTAGTTTATAATCCTTTTACAAAACAACTTGAACTTGAATCTCGTTCAGACACTTTAATAAAAAACACTAAGTGTTTTTCCTCTAGAATCGGAAATGGAACCTGTTTTCCAATGGATCGTGATGGCTCCCTTGTACAGAGGGACCGCTGCAAAGCAGACAGACCCTTTAACGAGGACGAGGACAGCATAAAACAGACAAGTATATGAAGACATAAAACCGAGAACAAGTTTTTGTACAGAGAAAACTGACGATGGAGTAGGGAAATGGAAGAAGCCGGAAAAAGCCGACGCAGATGAAGCTGGGCAGTGATAGATAGGGCATGTGCATCTATGGAAAATAATGTCTTACTGTACCAATCAAATACTCTGCAGCACACGACACTTCATCATTTACAAACATGTCCTCTGTTGGTACAGAACATTCTTTTGGATTAGGGACTTGAAACCAGATCGATCAACCTCTTTCTTTATTATTCCTAGTGATAATTTGCAAAGTTTGCCAGATATTGCACAAAGGACTAAAACCAAAGAAATGGGCTGGTCTTTCAAATTTATTTCATGAATAAAGAAGTTTACTTTTCAGTTTTATAATTGTTATGACCTTTGACTGCCAATTTTAACCTTTCAAATTCAGATGAGTAGTCTTTTGGACATTTATTAGAAAGAAATCCTTTTAGTATTCTAATAAAGCCAATAAATCAACCCAATTTCATTTTTCTTTCCTATGGAGTTTATACAAGCATTGACGGTTCTTCAGGGGAAAAAATAATTTTGTCCTAACAGGTTTGCGGAAAGAATGGTTTTAGATGTAACTTTGTGAAGCAAATTGTTATTTATGATGCAAGCTTATATCGATTCAGTGTTATACCTAATAGTTTTAAATATAAACATCATTAGCTTGAAAATCTGAGGAATGCAGCATAAAATTACTTCTATACAGGAATGTGTGGACATCTGGAGGGTTAATACTGATGTGTAATATATATTTCAAACTTTGATATATGCCTCAACTAAATGTGTTAGATCTTAAAAAAACATTATAGCCACGCAAATTTCATATTTTTCAAGCAATAACTACAAATTTTATTATTAGATTTTCATGATTGGTACCTAAAGTTTGACATCAGGACCATACATATTTTATAGAATCTAACCTAAATTTTTAACGAAAGCTGGAAGATTATCGAATAAAGTAGCAAATTAAAAAGCAGTGTAAAACAAGTAAAAGAATCATTGATGAAATACCCGTCTGTTGTTATATTGAATCTAAGTAAACTTTAGGCTAATATATGTAAATCATACTGGATCTAAGTAAAACTTTAGGCTAATATATTTAAATCCAATCTTGTGTATGATTTGTAGTCATTTCTCGTACAGAGCAGTTTAGTCTTTTTTTTTTAAAGACATCTACATGTAATCTTGCATGAAGAGTTTCAGAATGTCTAGTAGTGGTTCAATCATATTAATCTGTGGATTGAAGAGGCTAGATGAAATTTTTCTCTTTCCTTGTTTTATATTTTATGAATTGATATAGGAATTATCAGTAGGCAAACATATTTTACAAGATGATTGAAATACTTGTAGAATATATATTGAAATTATTATTTGGTGATCTGGAAATGCAGGTTTATTGTGTAAGATTCTGTTCACAGAAATCTCACTTTAAGTAAGGTCCGATTTTTGATACCCAGTCTGATGCTGTAAACTTGGATTACTATTTACAGCTGATGTTTTATTGACTTGATACTGACTGATTTCTTTTCTTTTTTTCTGGTTTTCCATGGTAAAGAATGAAAGAGATCTGAAGATAATAAGTAATAATATATATATATTTCATTTAGACAAGAAAACATATGAAAAAATCTATTTTGTTGTTCTTAGTGTAATATGAACTCATTAAGGGAAATTTATATGAAAAGTATTTGATTTTGATTCTTAATCCTTTCTTTCTTTGAACAGGGGTAATTGTGTTCCGGTATTATACCGGAAATCTGTTATTTTCTTCATCATTAATTCTGGTATTTTCTGATAAATCTATTTTTTAAGACTTAAGACTGCCAAAGACTCAAACTACTATGGATTCTCTGTAGTTTCTACACAATTTTGGCTTCTGCTACGGACTGCTCAAATTATAAATCATACTACTGAAAATTTACTTTGAATTATGCTCAGTCAATCCAAACGAATTTTTTAGAAAATGCCGTACCATAACTAAGAATAACTACCTCACTTAAGAATGGTCCCATAAGAATTTATATACTATATATTAATTAATGCTATTCATACAAAATGTTATATTTTTAATATTGTTTTGTTATCAATTTTGATGGTTTCTTTGCATGTGTGTTATTGAAAACTCATGAACTAAGACAAAATAAATTAAATCAATTTCTTATGTGAAAAAGGCATATTAAAAATTGCATGCAAAAGTTGATTCTGCGCTGTGATGAATGAATACATATCCGTTCCCTACACATAATTTTCCTGCTAAAATTTCAGGTATTTTTTCATGAAGCCGCAATCGCCCCTGTTTGAATCATCAATTACAAGTCATCGGTCTGAATTGAATGCTTCTCAGCATGGTCAGTCCAAACATGGCTGTGCAAATCTCTGCATGGCTAGCAATGAAGGTGGGAAAAAAAAAAAAATCCATGTGCAAGTGTTCTTTGTACAATTATCAATATGAAGAAAAGAAATGGGCCACTATCAACTCAACAAATATATATTTACAATAGAAACTTCCTTCTAGGTTTTACTCTTATTTGAAATTACTAAGCAATTGTCTTTCTGGACTGTGTTGCAACCATTCTGTATAATCATC
>BGPR01025809.1:0-22049 GCA_013235015.1 Araneus ventricosus
CTGTGCTTCGTTCAGATTCGTATTGCTGTCTATAAGAAACTGGTTTCTTCATCTCTTTTGTTTTCCAGAAGTTCCTGAGCAAGTCTCTTTGGGAAGGTTCAATAAGAATTTGGCGAAACGACGAATATCTGCAGTAAAACGATTTATTGTTTCTAAATCTTAGCATTATATTAAAGACGTCTTCATCAATTTCTCCAGACAGCAACACATCATTTAGCTTTTACCAGTTGTTGTTGGCGACGAAAACTACCCTAAGTTTGGTAGGGTACTGTCTGGTTTAAAACGCCATGATGAGGCATGTAATAATTTATTGGCTAAATTTTCGTATTTATTTTTCCATATGGTCCAATTTTTCATATTCTTCTAAAAAAATCATTATAAAGTTTCTGCATGGTTGGTTTTGCTAAGTTTCCTTACAGTTTGTTGTAATCTTTTTTTCTCTGCTACAACTTTCTCGAATCACTAAAGAATTTAAATCTTCTTCAATTAAAGGCATTTGTACGATGTATCTACCATTTTTTATCACGACAATGAGTTTTTTTGGAAATGGATTTCACTCACATATTTCTGCTTCTTTTGTTCAATGGGCGTTCATGAACCAGTTCTTCGATTTCCCAAAATTTTTTGTAAGGTATTTTTTTCAATATTTTCTCCCTGAAATTAAACAACAAATTGTTCGTTCGGAATGATTCGATGCGACGGTTCCACTTGCTATGTACCCAAATACTGAATTTTGAAATAACAATTTTGAAGAAAAGTGAATTTTTCCATCTTTAATTATTTTATAAAACAGTTCAGCTCCTATAAACATGTCTATTTTCCCTGGTTGGTCAAAGTTAGGATCCGCTAATTCCGAACGTTTGGGTATATTTAATTGCCCAATATCAAGAACTTTTGATGGCACGAAATCTGTTATTTTTGGAACAATCAATAAATCTATTAAAGATGAAAAGGACGAATTTTTATTACAAATAATAGTGCTAGCTATCCACTTTGCATTTGTTGTTGATCCGCTTAAACCGCTTATTGGAACATTTATTTTTCGCCTACTTAAACCCAATTCTGAAGCGAACTGCGACGTTAAGAAATGTGATTGGGATCCACAGTCGAGAAGGACTCTTCCTTGGACATAACCACTTCTAATAGGAGAATACACCCAAACAACAGCTGTTGAAAGACGCGCAGCATTTTTTATTTTATTTGTTGACGAAATAGTCCAGTTAAATTGTAACAAAAAAACTCGAATGGTTACATTAATTAGGGTAGTTCCGATTTTTTGATATGTTGTATGGGTTGGTACAGTGTTGAAAAATCCAAGTTTTCCAATTCCCCCCACCACCGCGGGCGCCGCCATCTTGGAAAAACCACTCAATTTTTGGACTTTTCCCTGTTTTTACAAACTATCTCCGAAAGTATTGGTCTGACAAAAAAACTCGTCTGCACTTTTATTAAACTAGATAACATTGTCTACAATTTGAGACAAAAATGAAATTTGTAGCTCTAATACTTCCCGAGATAGACCTCTTTGAAGTTTGAGAATTTTTCTCGAAAATGTAAAAATTACAGATTTTTGGTCAGTGATTGCTTGATAGCAAGTAAATGGTGAATCCTACACTAAAATTTGACATAACAATTATAGTAGAGGTAAATAGCTCAAGTTTAAGACCAAGCTTATTCTTCTAGCTCGTTTAGACTAAAAGATACAATCTTTTGAATATCTGTGTAGTTTTTTAGGAAAACACGTGATAACTTTATACTGACAAAATCAATGTATTTATTAAAAAACAAAAAGGTTCATAGATTGTTAAGTTTGTATATCGCATATATTCAGTAGTTCTGTGAATTATATATCAATAAATATGTAAGTAAATAAATAATTGATAAATAATTATAAATAAATCATGAACCACACAAATTTCATGAAAAAAAAATGTCTGCTGAACCACAACTTTACATTTTCATACCTTTTGAAGGGCCCGCGCCATGTCCCTCGTTGTTTTGGCTCCCATTCCGCACATAGTAACATTACACTACTTACAATTCAATGTCTTCACACTCCAATTGTTCATCAACCATGTCAATTGGTCCTGGAGCATCTCCCTCTTCAGACTCGTTGTCTAAAATGACTAGCATTGGATTTTCGCAAGACTGTCAATCCAATGTTTGCATAGTAAAGAACAATGCAGACCTGCGTTCCTGCATCCACATGCATTCGTGCAACCTTTTTTGCAAGTACAGGAAATGCATTGAAGGAGGGACTCTGGTGCTGGATCCTTCTCTGATTTCTTAGGGAAGAGGCTTGATGGAGTGTGCATCCAGCCCCATTTCAAGGGATCTTTTTCGTTTCCCAACCATGTTTGCACATGGTGGTAACTTCTCATGGCATGTAGTTGAGCAGCATCGGTAGTTGGTGGCAATCTAGCGAGGTTAAATTTAGTTTTAGCTGCAGTTTTAACAAATGAGTGGTACCATAGTTCATCAAGGTTTTGAGTTGCTGGATCTCCCCCATACAAAGCAACAAGAACATTTCCCCCTGCTTCTGTTACTTGCTCTGTTATTGCTTGAGGATTAAGAAATGTTGCTGCTCTATTCAAAAGTTCGTGTTTCAAAAATAAACTAATAAATTTGTTTTTACCTTGGCCAAACAGTGCTGATGTGATATCACAACCACTGATAGCATAAATAAACAAAAGTTCATTCGAGAATTTATGATTAAATGATGTGGTTGAGTAATAACTATCTGGCGTTTTCCCTCTTCCACACTTTTGGAAAAAAAAACATTACTGTGTGTCGACGCCAATGCAGTTAGGAGAACTAGAAGGTCAATTTCCTCACCAACTACACGCACATAGTCATATTGAAGAGCAACAGAAATGGCAGTGTTCACAATCGTGAGGTCAGCATCTTCAACTGCCTGCTGCACGCAGATATTAGCTTTTTGCAAAGCCTTCTTGAGCAGTTCGATAAAACGTTTCTTATTACATTCATTTGCAAGGAGCTTTTCTTTTGTATATTGTAACACTGTTTCTTCATGAAACATTACATCAGGAGAAAAATGGGCTGCCCGTCGAAGTCGTTCACAATTTTTGATGCTCTTTTTGTCATCATCAGGGAAACCATAAAAAATTACAGCTATATCTTGACCGTATTTATTATTCAAGTATTGAACATATCTGTCAGCTATTGCTCCAAATGTGGCTTGTTGTCGCCACACAATTTTGTGCAGTAAATGACCACCATCAACCACGACATACTGGGATCTTTCAGGTTTTACATCCTCTGTAATGGGCGAGTATATGGTAAGTAATGGGGATGTATATAATGAAGATTTTGTTCCCTTACGCACATGCTTTCTCCTGTGAATAACAAGATAGGAAAAGGTGACAGTTCGAATTTGAAAAATGCTTTTAAATCGTTATCTGACTGCTTTGCTATGCATAACCTGTGAAAAAGTATATGGGGATCCACAACAATGCTGATGTTACAAATTTTGACGAAACTGTTAATAGAAGCAAGTGTCACTACTTTGCCCTTCCGTTTGAATTTCACATTTTCGAATTTTTTCCCCATCATTTTTGAAATCATATCTCTCCCAATCTCTTCTGACAAATGGCAGTTTACTTCATTACCTCCCACAATTCCTAAATCTATTGGCATTATCACATCAATTTTAGGGAATGGATTGTGTTCAGAAAGCCACTGAGAGAGCTTTGCTGCATCTTCATTATCCCGGGCTATTCGAGAAGGCCTCGTGTCAACATGTTTTGATGATGTTAATTTTACATCACAGAATTTTTCAATTTCAAAACAAATGTTTTGGAGATGTATCATTCCAAGGGTCCATCGAGTGAGCACTCCACTGAATATATGTGATATACAAACTTAACAATCTATGGACCTTTTTTTTTTAATAAATACATTGATTTTGTCAGTATTAAGTTATCACGTGTTTTCCTAAAAAACTACACAAATATTCAAAAGTTTGTATCTCGTAGTCTAAATGAACTAGAAGAATAAGCTTGGTCTTAAACTTGAGCTACTTACCTCTACTATAATTGTAATTTCAAACTTTAGTGTAGGATTCACCATTTACTTGCTATCAAGCAATCACTGACCAAAAATCTGTAATTTTTACATTTTCGAGAAAAATTCTCAAACTTCAAAAAGGTCTATCTCGGGAAGTATTAGAGCTACAAATTTCATTTTTGTCTCAAATTGTAGACAATGTTCTCTAGTTTAATAAAAGTGCAGACGAGTGTTTTTGTCAGACCAATACTTTCGGAGATATTTTGTAAAAACAGGGAAAAGCCCAAAAATTGAGCGGTTTTTTCAAGATGGCGGCGCCCGCGGTGGTGGGCGGAATTGGAAAACTTGGATTTTTCAACACTGTACCAACCCATACAACATATCAAAAAATCGGAACTACCCTAATTAAAGTAACCATTTATGACAATTTGACTGGACTAAAAGTGTATGCAAGGTTGATTCTTCTCCCACAGAAGGGATCGAGAGTTCGGGGGTCACCGGATGCGAAGGGGACGGTGTCTCGCCCGTCTGCAATGTTGGCGTCATATCTGCATTTGGCGCACTTCTAATATTTTGATTTCGACATAAAAGACGATTATGTTTACCTTGACAAAAAGGGCAGGAATATTTAGACTTGCAATCAGAAAGTTTATGGGAATTATATAGACAGTTTAGACAAAGTTTATGCTTCTTACTTATATCAGATCTTTGTAAAGGGGTCATTTCTAGAAAGGCAGAACAATTATAAATGGCGCGACCACCTTTACTGTACATATCTTTTTACTTGTTGATTTCAGCATAAAATTTTTATTTTACCATAGCTTATTATTTTCCTCTTGTTTGTTTGATGAGAGTTCCATTTATATTTTCTAGGACTTGTAAATTTTCGCAGGAACTCAATAAACTATCCCAATTAGGCAGTTCATTAGTTGTTAAGACATTTCATATTGCTTTCAGGTTCCTTATCAATTTTTTTTGAATGACGACATTAATTAGAATTTGAATTGTACTAATTCATTTTGCTTCTAATTCAAGTTTTCAAACCTCTTTTAAACTTTTATTTATTGTATCCACCAGATTTCAAGTCCTTTAGCGATTCCAAATGAATCTTTTCAATATTTAAAATATTCAAAAATATGATTGCTAACAATTAAGCGTTTTATTTTCAAATCTATCAATTAATACCTTCCTCAAAAGAATTAAAGGTGTCTTCCTGAGTTTTCCGCAAGCTTAGCATCTCCTTTGGCTTACTGATCTCCGATAAAACAATTTTTGAGTTTCATTTTAAAAGGTGGAATTATTAGTTATTAAACTGTAAATTGTGCTTTAAAATTACTCGGTATCAATATTTCCATTGAATTCAGGTAAAGCTTACATCGGACAGTTTACAAAACCTCATTAGGTATTCTACTTTTATGTATTTGAACATTGTCAGCAGTATTCTTTGGAATAATATTTTTGGCTTACCTTCAAATATTCCAAGTCATCTTCCATCTTTTCAGATTCAGCGTCGTTATCCGCTATTTGTTCATCTTCAGTAATATCGTAGTAATCCAATTTTAAACGTTCTATTTTTTGCACATGAATTCATGTATGCTGTCCAGTTTGCTCTATATCATAAAAATGTCATTGTTTGACCTTGGTCATTCAAATACAGTTGCAGTTTATTTATTTTCGTTTTGAAAGTTTGTCAACCGAAGGTTACGCTTCCGTTTTAATTGAGCCAACGGTGAGGTTCGTCGTCTGAAAGAGACCGACATGCTTTTTCCTCCTCGAAACGAAATTCAAGATTTTTTCGACATGCAAACAAGTCGGCGCAGCTGGATAATCTTAATGTATGGTCCTTTTGATTAATGGACTGTAATTACGGAAACGACAATTGATTTGGAGCAGATTCATATTTTTAGTGATTTATTGAGTGTGACGCTCCCGAATGGAACATCCGACCAGCACGAACGAAAGGGCAGGAAATGATCCCCAGGCAAACAGGCATTCTTCTTACAGAATAACCATGTAAACTGGCGTTGGGGTTACGTTGAACACAAATCTTTAGAAATACAGGCGCCAAAGCAACCATCAATGATGTTACGTAACCAGGTTTTTTCAGTTGGATGCATTTACAAATGAATGAATCTGATTGCAAATGTAATAAATTGAAAGAATTGTGGAATAATTCTGACTCAGGAGGTTACAAGGACACGGTTAAGGGCATCATTTAATTCTAAAATTTAAAAGTATCTTCTCAACATCTTTTCTCGGCGATTTAACTACAAAAAGAAGCATGTTTATTTCAGAATGGCATGTAATAACAAATCACGACTTAAAAAGTTAACATAGGGAAAAGAACAAACAATTTGATCAAATCTAGAGAAATTTGATTTTTAAGAGTTAGCGTAACATCAGTATAAAATTCTTTTTTTTATTATTAAAAAATATTGCTAATGCTAATATGAACAAAACATGCTTACTGTTTGTTCCTTTTGAATTACTTTATAAAGTTATAATTTTACATAAAAACTCGGTTCAGAAAATTTCAAGGATAATAATACAAGACAATATTTATGAGTATTCAATATTTTTTGTTTCGGTTAACGGTTATCAAGAATGATGAATTAAATTCATCATCATTCATATTCTGATTTCATCTTAGAACATAATTAAGTGCTCTTAAGAAATGCATGAACACTTTTAAAAAAATATATATGCAATCATTAAAAAAACGAACATTTTGAGCTTGGTCTTCCAATTCCTTTCCCATGTTATTAGACAGAACATAGTCCAAAGCCTGTGGTCCAACAGCAGCCTATAATTGATAACAAGCAATATTTCCGTATAAATAGACAAAGATTAATTAAACAGATTTTATCCATTTTTCGCACTAAATAAAATTTTTTTAAAATTTATTAGTTTTATTATCTCTCTAATTCTGTTGCGAAATTTCGAAAAAGTTCTAAGTATTTTTAATGAATATTATTTTGTTTGAACTTAGCAAAGAATGAATACTAACAGTTCGTCGAATTCAGCAAAATTTCTGTATAATAAGAAGTATTCTTTCATTTTTGTGCGAACACAAGTTTGTGCCATACAGAAGTCAAAATCAAATATTCTATAAGAATCTGAAATTAAAACAGGCATCAGAATTTAAATTTTAAGAAGCAATTAAAAAGCTATATGTTTACAAATTTCGTAAAACAATAATAATTTACGTACGGCAAATCTGGGTGGCCCACTTTTGGTACGCCCACTACTGGTACATCAAAAGTTTGCTACGCCCACTTCTGGTGCATAGGAGTGATCTAAGTTTTTATTTTTTTTTAAATTATATTACAATTATTTTGATATTTCAGGTGATTATTATTTTAGATAAAAGTTTCAACAACCATAAAAAAATACAGATTAGCGAAACTTCTCAAAAGTTTAGATGATAATTGAAGAAATACCCTTAAGTGGCCCACTACTGGACCTTAATTTCAAACAAAATTAATTTAATGACAAATTGATATTTTTATCAGAAATTTTTTTAACGCACAGATCTCAAATTTATCTGCTCAATAATAAATAAAAACACGCACAAAAATCCATGTTTAAGTCCACGCATCATAATGTAATGAATTAAACTACAAATAATTAAACTAAAAAAGATTAAAACTACATATAATTAATTACATATTTATTCCCAGACATTATGAAGTATTATTCTTGTGGCTAAGGAGTACCATTTTGTTTTATAGAAATAACTCTGTGTACTACGTCCTGAAATAAAATATTTTACCTTGGTTGTGAATAAAATTTAACTATCAAAATTTTCTATATCAGTCTTAAAAGACCTTAAGAAAAAATAAAATTGCCTATATAACATAAAAGAAACAAGGAATGGTATTCTGGAACATGGCTGTGAAAATGGAATGCATGTGTAGCCAAATTTTGGAATAAATTTACAGTAGAGTCCCGGTAATCCGGACGGATTTTTTGACTGGATGTTATGTTTTGTAAATATTACATCACTTCGTAAGTTAAAAACTTAGATCTGCGCATTCCGTAGTATTAAAACTAAAATTTAGCTGTAGGAGAAGTTTTATGTATTTATCAGAAAAAAGCATCAAATTTCATAGTTTTCAACTAAAACTTGTATTACGTGCATTTTATTGGAAATTCCCTTTATTACGGACTTTTAGTGATCCGGACAGAAATCAGTCCCATCTAGTCCAGATTATCGAGACTCTAATGCACTTAAAAAACTACAAATGTTTATGTCGCATTCGCATCCTGCCCACTCCTCATGAACATACATCTCGTGCATGAACCTACATCCTGTAGTAGCTGGCAACGTTAAGAATCAGCGATCCATCTTTTATGTAAGTTGCGTTGGCAACTGAACGCGATGAGAGAGGAGCGAAGTGAGAGGCGAATAAAGCGTTGATGTTTATACCTTCTGATTATGGAATTACTCATTTAATTATTTTACACTCTCAAAACTCTACAATCCCGTACATGAACCTACATCTCGTACATGAATCTACATCGAATATAAGCTACATGCACTTTTCCCCTCTTACATCCTCACAAAAATTAGAATTCGAATATTACAATTAAAATGTATTCTACGTTTGTTTTTTTCAGTTTAAAGTTGCTTTGTCGCACTGTCATATTCATCGTCCCATGCGCATCCAACCGGTTCGGTCGCCGTAATGGCGTCAGGTACGGGGGCATAGGGCGATGTTCTGTCATATTCATCACTTAAATCGACCAATCTTAAGGATAAATTGGGAGATTCAATAGACTGAGACGTCTTCGAGACGTTCACTCTCCTAGATTCTTCTTTTTGTTTATCACAATTTGTTTTCTGAATATTCTCCTTCTGCTTAACTGCTTTTTTAATACAGGACTACGTTCCTGCCATTGGGGTCTCAGGAAGGAATTTGATTCACATTCCAAAACGCCACAAAAAACGTTGTGTGGGAGATACTCTATATCTCGGTAACTACATATGTTGAAAACATAATTAATGTCTTATTTTAGAGATAAAGGGTAACAACAGAAGTTACAAAAGAAAATTGAAATTGTAGTTCAGCGACTACTGAGTCGCAAAGTTGGGCAAAAATACGCATGGATTGGTGACGCTATCCTCTATATCTCGGTAACTACACATGTTAAAGACATAACTAATGTCTTATTTTAGAGATAAAGGGTAAGAACAGAAGTTAAAAAAATGAAAATCGGAATTTTAGTTCGGCGATCTGTATATAGAAACAAAAGTGTCACGCGAGTAAAGTAGTCCTACGCCTTTAACATCAGCGGCTGTTTGAAAAAGACAGCCTCCCGTCACTTTTTAAAACAGAGACTTAAGAACTTTTTCGTATGGAAAAGAAGTTAATATCCGCAATGAGGACTTCGGCCAGTAATATTAGTACTATTGCACATAACTCCACTTCTGACGGGTTTGGAGTATTATTTCAAACGGCGTGCTAGTAGGCGAAATGAATGTTCGTTCCAGTCAGGTTGTAGAATAACGACAAAGCGCAGGCATAAAAAACTTCGGTTAGGTTATTATGGAACACTAAGACGAAATCCCATATTCCATAATCCCGTCATAATCTATATTCATTAAAAACATTGTGTTCATATAAACAGCAATAAAAACTTGAAGTGCCATTACAGTATTTGAAGGTTTAATCGATAGTGCATTTCTTGATATATAGTTCTGTAACCATCCTATGAAATAATTAATCTAATAAAATTACGCAATCAAACTTGTAGAAGCTTTTCTTAAGCGTCGAACAGCAACGCACAAATTGCATGTACACATTCAAAATGAACAAGTCACCTTGTTCTGAGGTCTCAGCACTTTCTTTTCTAGTAGTTGCGATATTCATTGTTTGCATTCCATTGCACCCAACCCCAATATTCCATAACCATTGCACTTCCTCTACTGAACAGAACACGTTCTCTTTAACTTAGTTGCTATTTCTAAACAATTTCCAGAACATTCAATAACTTTACGCTTTCAGAAATGTAACTTAAGGCATCAGATTGATTTATTTAATTCTATTTTGCAGGTTCTTTGGGCTGGACGATTGCCAAGGGTCCTCTCGAAATGCTTGTGGGCATTGTTTATGGTGTTCTTTTAGGAGTCATTGCATGGTACATTCCAAACCCAGATGAAGTAAGTCCACTTTTTACTTGAGGTTTCTTGTGTGCAACAATTCGCTCTTCATAACAGTTTGCTTTGCGGAGAGAAATGAAACAAGCTTTCTATATTCATTACAGAAAAGCAAATCTGTGTTTCGCTTCCTGATCCTATGCCTCGGTGGAACATTCGTGCTATTTGGCAGCCAGGCTCTTAAATGGGGACCTGCTGGTGCTCTGGGTTGCATATGTCTGCCCTTTGTGGCGGCCATACGATGGGAACTGGAAGAAATCGTAAGTCAAGGATTTCCTCTAATCAGTCATTTCTTTAGATAAATTCTGTCCTGGATTTCCTCTCATCAATCATTTCTTTAGATGAAGTCTGTCCTATAATTCCAAAATACAAATAGGACTTTTGGAATCAATAAGTTTCGATACGTACAGGGCAGTTAAAATCGAATCGTCTCTGTAGAGAAAACTCCATGGTCATAAGAACAGTATATCTCAGTGCGATCCATTTCACAACATGGGAAAACGAGTTAATCGGAGAGAGAGAAAGAAAGAGAATATTATTAAGATAAAAAGAAAAGTCTGATAAAAATTATTTTTTTCTTTACAGGGTTGCCATATTGGCCTTTTTTAGGCCAAATTATGGAAACTTGGACTTTTTCAAAGCCCTTGGCCTTCGGAATTTTCATTTGGCCTTAAATTCAATTTTGGCCTTCTTTGGCTTTACTTCCGTTTATGGCTTTTCGAAGAATTTTTAATTACTTATTCTATTGTTTTTAATACATTTTTGATATTACACATTTTAAATTATATATATTGAGATGTCAAACGAAATAGCTCCTGAATAGAACAAGGATATTTTAAATTTCTTTCACTTAAATTTTAATTTAATAATAGAGCATTTAACATATGCCTATCAAGTGGGACTCGTTTTCATGAAGAATAGCCCTTTTTCTAATATCAAATGAGGTTTTCAGTCAATTTGTCAAATTTGGCCTTATTTTTAAGAATGTTTGGCCTTATTTTGCTATTTTAAACTGACAACCCTGTAAATGAATGATGTTAAAATTTTATTTTTATTTATTTATTGTCGGAACAGTTATGGAACTCGGAGAAAAGATGCCTGAATGACTGCTAAACAAAGTACCCACTGACTGATTTATGTCAAAAGTTACCTTATTCCACAATACTCAGACAGACGCTGGTAGCTTGGGCATTACCAATGGTCCCTTTTATGCCCATATCAAAGGTTAATTTAGAGTCTATTAATAACCCTAGATAGTTGTATTCATTTACCCAGGACAGTAGTACATAAACTATTCTCATTTTCGAGCCCCTCACTTTGTGTAAAATTTTTTCGTAACCCCTCTGGGAGTCGCGACCACGTTTTTTTTAAACAAAAGCCTTATATTTTTGATTGTTAAATAAATTTCTTTAAATTTAGATACCCACAAAAATTTTCTCTCAACCCATCTGGGGGTCGTGGCCCATGGTTTGCGCACCACTGACCCAGGAGTCAGGTTGGGCGAATATACTGTTTTGGTCTAATGATGGCATACGTCGTTTCTTAGTGAAAATGAGGCACGCGATTGATTTGTTTGGATTAAACTTTATTCTTCAGTTGACTAATCAGATCTGCAACTGGTTCAGTCATTAATTTGAAGCGTTGTAATGACTGAACGTTGATTGAAGTGTTTAATCTTGAGTTCTGTTGTCATCAGTAAAAATTGCTGAGTGATAGTGGGGATTCTCAGGAATAATCCCAAAGAAACATCCCCCGCCGTGACTTAGCGTCCGGGTCAGCAATGAAAGACCGGCCGCCGTGACAGAAAATTGGGCACTGAAGTCAACTGCAAAATAGCCTCCGTTGCGAGCGTCTCAAGAGACGTTTCTCCCTTTTATGGGACTATGACCCGTCTTCGGAAATCGGCCCTACGAGCCACACTACCATTATTGTACCTACAACCAGGGGCGAGGCCCCGATTATTTATATAGAGGCTTCTCATCCACGTACTATTGATGCCCCAGATGGGACAAGTCTTTGGAATATCGTTGGCATATACAGGGTTCCCACTTATATCCGTTACACCCCCCTTAACTTCTGACAGCTTCGGCCATAGAGTTGGTGTCTAGGTACAGTAAAAAGGCTATGCGCTACTCGATTAGACAACTTACAACGCCATCTATCGGTAAATTTTGGAATTAGCGGTCCTATCTCGAAAACAGTACAAGATACGGGTAGGATGTCAGCTACAAAATTGTAGAGCGTCTTCGATTTAGTACAAAAAATACCTTGTGCACATTGATACGAAGAAATGAACGTTTAAAGTGCACACTTGTTTGTTCTCGATTTCCGAAACTGTGGCATCTCTAAACAGGGTAAAACGAGAAAAAACAATTAGTTATCAATATCTTTATTTTCGGTGTTCAAAGTGCTCTCCGTCATCTACAATGCAGATTTGAGTCCTTGTTTAAATTTAACTTCGCACACGTTTTAGCATATATTTGGTGCGCAAACACAAGCTACAGTAATACGTCCTGCAATGTTGGCGGAAAGGTCCATACACCTACTTTTTGAGTTATTTCCACAAGAATAAGTATAATGGAGTCATTTTTTGCACGAAAAATAACATTTTCTCTTTTTATTCGTGTCATATGACGTCAAAATTTCCGAAAATGCGAGCAAACAAATGCGCATCTTACACGTTTTGTTCTTCGCATTATTGCATTCAAGGTGCCTTTTCGTACTAAATCGAAAACTCTCTATAATTTTGTTATTTACTTTTTCCCCGTATCTTGTGCTGTTTTCGAGATAGGACCTCTAATTCCAAAATTTACCGATAGATGGCATTGTAAGTTGTCTCATAGAGTAGCGCATAGCCTTTTTACTATACCTAGACACCAACTTTAAGGCCTAATCTGTCAACGTTTAGAAGTTAAGAGGGGTGTAACGTATATAAATGGGAACCCCGTATGTTGAATAGTGTGGGCAAGTGTTGTGGAGGCCGTCTCCTGATGACAGGTCTGGGACACTGCTCATAATTTGCAATTAATATAATTCAGGATTATGAGGGGGGGAAATATATTTTCTAAATACAAAATCGCGTCAAAATATAAATTAAAAATTTAAAAAATTATCTCTTCTCTCTCTCTCTCAATCCATTTTATACACAAATCCATGAAGTTTCTCAAATCCATGAATCATTTATAAGAGACATAGAACAAGAATACAAAAAAATTGTCATTTTTCCCAGTGCTACGAGGGGTAAAATATAAATTCAAAAGAGATAGGTATATAAATTCGAAATAAAGAAAATAGCAGCAAGGAGGAAATTAAAATTAAAAATGAAGTCTCTCCAATCAATTTAATACAAAAATTCACGTTTCTTCTAAAGAAAACATTTACCACACAAGAGATATAGAACAGTGGCGTAGCGACCTGGGGACAAGAGGGTATAGATACACCGGGCGCCAGTTTTAGGGTGCGCCATGGAGACGAAACCTACTACTTGTACGCCACTTTTAATGCAACATACGCTAATTTCTTATGCGATTTATGTGTAAGCAGATAGGCGTTTAATTTTAAAGAAATCTGTAATCGCCGTCTGACGTATTGATTGTCTGCGAGTATTAAGTACATAATTATGAATTGAATTACCTTTATTGAAAATGCTTTTCAATAGTAATTCAGTAAAAAAATTAATTCGAAATTTTTCAATGGAGTGCATCGCATCTAGGAAAGTGAAATAACTTTTTCACATACTTTTTCCTCTTTGCTTAAATTAGAACTAGACAACTCGTCTTCTAATCCGTCAATCTATACTCATAGAAGGCAATGTTTGTGTGCGTGTGTGTGTGCCTGCATGCGATGTCCAGACGAATCTATTGCACTTACAACCATGAAATATGGCACACAGGTAGTCTTAATGGTGACTTAATGCACCTCGAAGCCGGAATTCTAAAATTCAATCTAGAAAATTTTTTATTTAATGTTTTGTGCTGTTTTGTTTGATTTTTTGCACTAATTTCTAAATAGAATGGTTTTGAATAATTGTACGAAAACAATAGACACACCATCGAAAAGAGCACACGATTTCCGTTCTAATGAAGTTAGTTTCGAACTTATAACGTAATTTACTGGATTTTGAGAATTTTTTTAAAAATAGTCACTTTTCAAAAATAAAATTTTCCGGAATTCTTAAAACTCTTGCATCCGATGTTCCAACAAAGATATCATTTTCAAAATTTTTTGATAGTAAATCAATTATTTTTCTCTGATTTAAAAAAAGAATGGTTAAAATATTTTATTTTTCTCCGATTTTAAATTAACTTATTTCTTGATGGGATCAGAAATTTTTTCTCGAATGCCGATAGTGAAGAAGAGCGCCGTTTCGCCCTGTTTCGCTCTGGCCATCTGGCGGAATAAAAACAGCCGTAATTTATTCTCTTCCTTCGCTGGACGCGGTCGTAAAGCCAGCAATACCAGAACCTTCCGACTTGAAACAGTGACATTATGAAATGCCAATGCTGAAATAAAGCAAATTTTATATATATATTTATTTATTTATTTATTTTTGATTAAAAACAAACATAGTACCTCACGCACTGAACATCAAAGCATGATTATAATAAAGATGTGAAAGTATGTTTTTTTTAAAAAATTAAGTTCATTTCGTTGAAAAAAAACGTAGTAATATCAAAGTAAAATTATGACAATAATATGCCATTATCGCGAAGAAAAATAAGCGGGAAAATCAATAATGTGTATCTTTTGTTTTGATGTTGTTTTCAAAACTTTTTGGTGTCATTGTGGGAGGTTCCTTTCTTTTCTTCATTTTGTTGAAGTCCTGATTCCACGGGCAACGCCGTGCGCGTACTGCTAGTTATGAAGAATTTCGAAGTCACGATATCAGTATCACAGTTCACATACTAGAAAGGAGGAAATTTTCACATCTTAGAATAGGGGCAAAATATGTGTATTGTTTAGCAATTTAGCAACGGATTCGGAAACCCTCCGCGCTTTTGCGCATGCTCCGGGCGGAGTTCATTTCATTAAAATAGGGGAAAGTGAAGAATGGAAGGGTGATGTTTACTGAGCGTGATCTAACAAAGAACTCCGGAAATGCGCTCATATGACTCATTGCCTGACACTGTTACCGGTGTAAAATCGTCCAAAAGTGCTAGTCTCGGAATCCGTTGCTGAACAGTATAACCGAAACTTAGCGTGGTGTAAGCGAAGCACCTTATCATTACAATGCATGCGAATGAATCGGGACTGTGATGGAACGTCGTATAAATGTAAACGACGTATAAATATGAAACGTATAAACGGCGCTTTACTGAATATAGATTTACAACAATACTTTTCCTTGTTGCAATGAAATTCACCCCTTTTTCTTTGTTTTCACAAATACAATTGCGGATTTCTCGTCCATTGTTGAAAGATAACGAATGAAGATTCTGCTTATTTTTTCGCACTTTTTGGTAATAGTGTAGTGAATTTTACTTCATTTTTTATGTATCAATTTTTTTCTCAAATCTGTAAATAAAGTTCTATAAAATATAAAGCAAATTATATGAAGCAAATTATTGTTTAATATTATTATTACCAATCACGTTAAAATTTACACAAATACATCTGAAGTACAAGGAAAATTATTAAACAACAAACAATACTTCACACGGAAAGTTGTTTACCAAGAGGTTTTTTGAATAACGAAATATTTAAATAATATGTAAATAAAAAAATATTTCCTGTCACAAAACATATGTTTATTTTATTTGTTTTCAATCAATGTTAAAAATATTTCTCTCGCATATATATCTATTTAAACACGTCAAATTTGAAGGGAATTCTCTCGAATGAAGAGGCAATTTGCACCCGTCAAACAATGACGGATGATTTTCCAGTAATTTAATATTAACGTAGGACTACATTCCTCCAATTGTGGTCTCAGGAAGAAAATTGGTTCACACGCCAAAATACTTGGTATGGGAGATCCTCTATATCTCGGTAACTGCGTATGTTAAAAAGATAAATAACGTCTTATTTTAGAGATAAAGGGTTCACAACAGAAGTTTTAAAAAAACATATTTAAACTTACGAGAAACTTCGCGAAACAAAAGAGTCACGCGAGTGAAGTAGTCCTACGACTTTAACATCAGCGACTGTTTGAAAAGAGAGCCTCTCGTCATTTTTTTTAATATTTTCGATTGTCTACTCTCTCTTTTATGATATAAAAATAATTGTATGAAAATCAACGAGTGGGTCATTTAAAAAGACTTCGTTAGTTAGTGTCTGACCTGTGGGTCGTAGGTTTACCACCACTATTGAAGAGCATTAAATTCTCTTCTAAATATTTAAAAACATTTTGCCATTGCGTTTTATTTCTACGAGCATTTTTAAATTTAAAAAAAATTGTGAATAATTATGTGGGGTCTAGGGATGGGAAAAACTTACCGGTTTAAAAAAAAAAAACATTTTTTTTTTGTTTATTTCTGCTAACCAGTTTTTTCGGTTATTATTTGACCCCAGTTTAAACCAGTTATTTTTTAAATCCAAGAACATGATCGGAAGATAGGCTCGACTTTAGGTTCGACTAGACTAAAATTTACTAATTTCTAACGGGTCTATTCTCGTACCCTGGTTGGGATGGGAGCGTTTCGCCTTTCGAACGTGGGACGTTAATGCCTTTTTCTCGACCGATAGAAGGGGTCTGATTCTCGTGCCTCGGTCGTTTTGAACATCTCGCTTTACGCTAGAAAGTGACGTATTTCTGGTGCGCGCGCAGCAAATCAAGCGATCGTCATGCGATATTTTTTTTTATGGTTTCAGATTCAGTATGAGTTTTGAATCGCCAAAGGAACTATGGCGAAGCGTACATTTGACTCCCAATTCGAAATTTTGTTGGATTATTTTGAAAAATATCCACAAATTTTGAGTGGGAAAGTTGATCGCATCTTTTCAAAAGATACCTAGGGTAAGAGGTGGGAAGATTTAACTTTTGCTCTAATTAGATGCATTATAATGCATCTTTCTTGCTTTCATAAGTCCATTGTTAAGGGGGGGTTAAACCATTTATCTTTGACAAAATATACATTTATAATAATATTATACATTTATAGAAAATAAATTGCAGTTTTTTTTCCAGTATATTGATGTAATTTTACCAGATTTATAGAGAGAGGAAAAGTAATAAACTTTTTCCATACCAATTATTTTATCATGAAAAAATCTTATAAATTAATATTACAAACCATTTGTTTATTTTTCCATTTACATAAGAAAATAAAACATGAAAATAAGTTATTAAATTCAGCAAGTTTTCACAGCATTAAAAAAATTACATCTTTATCAAGGAACAAGAAAAATTCATTTATTGTCAGATTTTGCAATTTCTTTGTAAATATTTGGCAAATTTCTTTGAATTAAAACCCAAACAAAAAAAATTGTAATGATATATACGGAATGAGGAAAGTCATTCCACACTTAATGTTAAAAAAATTTTAAAATGTTACCCTAATTTAATTTAATAAGAAAATATTAAGTAATTAAATCATTAAATGTAATTTATCTTAGCTAATTATCAACTATCATTATTGAATATCTTGATGGAGTAGTAAAATATTTAATTACTTTTTAAAAAATCTAAAGTAATTGATAAATTCTTCTTCAGATTGGTGAAATGGATTAATGGATTACATTTATTCCGATAAACCCTTTCACAACACAATTAGCGTCTTAGCAGCCTCCATTTTAAACGAAAATGCGATATGTTCTGATATCGAAACAACAGTTCTCGCTAGCGAATAGCGTTTACGCCAGGTACAGAGCTGTCGAGAAATCGGAGTACTTTTTTCGACCGAGCGAGATCCCAACCGGTTGGAAAAACGGGTACGAGAATCGCACTTGTCGTTAACGGACGGAAAAAGTGACGTCTCCCAACCCAACCGGTGTACCAGAATAGACCCATAAGAGATATTGTTGTTTCGTCAGTTGTGTCCCCACAAGGCATGGCGGTTATTGAAAAAAAAATTGGGTTTCGCTTTTTTTTTAAAAAAAAGCAACGTTTATGGACAAAATTTATTATTAATAATAATATACAATAAGTAAGTATTAATACAATAATTAAGTAATGATTATAAATAAGTAATTAATACAAAATGTAATAATAATAAATGAGTAATTATTGCAATAAGTAAGTATTATAGACAAAATTTTTTATTAACATTGTTTTCACAAGAAATTAAATCATTGGCCAATATTTATCATCTAATCTGCTTATAAAGACTCTTTCAGCATTGTATTGATCTGTGAGTCGACACCTGTCATCCGAAACAACATCATTCAACGTAGATACTAATGTTTCGGACACTACATAACTTCCAACTAAAGATAAATATTTTTTGGTTACAAAAAACAAGCGCCGCTTGCCGACAAAATTTTTTATTTGTATTATTTTTGCCGTAAATCAATCCAGTGGCCAATATCTATCTATTCATAAAGACTCTTTCAGTAATCCGCCAACCAATAGACGAAGCGAGGAAACGGTTGTCGGTGATTGGCCTAAGATAATGAAATTCAAAGCTTTACAGGTCTATTCTCGTACCCCGGTTGGGTTGGGAGACGTCACTTTTTCCGCCCGTTAAAGACAAGTGCAATTCTCGTACCCGTTTTTCCAACCGGTTGAGATCTCGCTCGGTCGAAAAAAGGAGTACGATTTCTCGCCAGCTATGTACCTGGCATAAACGCTATTCGCTAGCGAGAAGTGTTGTGTCGATATCAGAACTTATCACATTTTCGTTTAAAATGGAGGCTGCTAAGACGTTAATTGTGTTTTGAAGGGGTTTATCGGGATAAATGTAATCCATTTAACCAATCTGAAGAAGAATTTATCAATTACTTTAGACTTTTTAAAAAGTAGTTTTATTTTTTATCGAATTTAAATAATTTAATCTAATAATTTAATACGACAATCTAAAGTAATTAAATCTTTAAAAATAGTTAAATCTTTTACTACTCCATCAAGATATTCAATAATGATAGTTGATAATTAGGTAAAATCAATTACATTTAAGGATTTAATTACTTAATATTTTCTTATTAAATTAAATTATTAATTTAAATTAGGGCAACATTTTAACATTTTTTTTTAAATATTGAGTTTGGAATGCCTTTCCTCATTCCGTATATATCATAAGAATTTTTTCTATTTGAGTTTTAATTCAAAGAAATTTGTCAAATATTTACAAAGTAATATGCAAAATCTGACAATAAATAAATGTTTCTTGTTCCGTGATAAAGATGTAATTTTTTTTAATGTTGTGAAAACTTGCTGAATTTAATAAGTTTTCTTCATGTTTTATTTTCTTATGTAATTGGAAAATTAAACAAATAGTTTATAATATTAATTTATAAGATTTATTGATGTTAAAATAATTGGCATGGAAAAAAGTTTATTATTTTTCCTCTCTCTAGAAAACTGGTAAAATTACATCAATATAATGAAAAAAGGCTGTAATTTATGTTCTATAAATGTATAATATTATTATAAATGTATATTTTGTAAAAGATAGATGGTTTAACCCCCCTTCACAATGCACTCATGAAAGCAAAAAGATGTATTATAATGCATCTTTTAAGAGCAGAAGTTAAATCTTCCCACCTCATACCCTTGGTTTCTTTTGAAAAGATGCGATCAACTTTCCCACTCAAAATTTGTGAATATTTTTCAAAATAACCCAACATAATTTCGAAATGAGAAACAAATGTACACTTCGCCATAATTCCTTTGGCGATTCAAAACTCGAACTGAATCTGAAACCATAACGATCGCTTGATTTGCTCTGGCGCAGCAGAAATAAGTCACTTCCTAGCATAAAGCGAGATGTTCGAAACGACCGAGGTACGAGAATCAGACCCCTTCTTTCGGTCGAGAAAAAACCATTAACGTCCCGCGGTCGAAAAACGAAACACTCCCAGCCCAACCGTAGTACGAGAATAGACCCGTTAAGATCCGTTTCTAGTGTAACGCTCATTGGTTAATCTCTTCCTAAAATGAACATAGATAATATTTTTTTTTCTTGCTGGTAAATGGCTTTTGAATCACTTCAACAACAATAAAAAGGATATATATATAAAGCTGACTGAGCACGTGGAGGAATTTTGAAGCGTTTTTGTAATTTTTTAAACCATTAATAGTTATTGGTTAGCTTGTTTTGTGAATGGCAACATGCTGTTTTTGATTTTCGAATGGAAGGAAATCAAGAACTGGTTTGATTTCGGGAAATGAAGTTTTGTTATTGAAGGAGAGAAACGTCGAAAACTGACGTTTGCAACAAAATATTAAAATTCATCTTATTTGAAAATTCGTTACCAAGTTCATATGTGAGAGCGATATTTTCATTGTAATCTGACAGCAATAATATCTCTGAAATGCAACTTGAAAGATGCTAGCAGATCTCTCAGAAAATAAGAAAAGTTAATGCATGCAATATTATTGTGGTAAAACGCTTTCAAGCAACTCAAGATTAATTTCGCATGAAATATTCACATAATTTAAAGGCGAACGACCAATGAAATAATCAAACCGCCTTTATTCTAAACGTCCACCAGATTTTCATCACTACTCACTGAAAGAAAAAATTGCTGGTTGTGTCATCGGCAACAAAGCATTTTCACAAGGGTAACTTAACTATATCTATTACTGTGCTCTATAGAAAGGGCAGATATCGCCTTATAATAATATCCTGAGATCAGTATATTATTTCAGGACAAGTGCGAACAAGATATCACACTGAATAAAGGGCTTATCCATGGATACATGTGTTAAAAAATTTTCAAAAAAAAATAGCGACATGAATAACATTACCTCAATACATACAAAAGAAGCCCCATTCTTGCGATGTATCATGGTGAAACGTTACTCAAGAAAGAATTAGTTTGAATCTACATTACCTCGCAATACAAAAGAGAGCCCTCATTCTTGTGAGATTATGTGGGTAAAGCGTTTTCACAAAAGAACAACCCAGTTGATACCTCATCAACTAAAGAAGCCTCATTCTTGTGGGGAATTAATAATGATTAAGAACTGGTTTTCGATTAAAGGGAATAAGTTTGAATCTACATCAACTCGGTCATACACCCCCCCCCCCCCCCCCCCCCCCCCCCCCCCCCCCCCCCCCCCCCCCCCCCCCCCCCCCCCCCCCCCCCCCCCCCCCCCCCCCCCCCCCCCCCCCCCCCCCCCCCCCCCCCCCCCCCCCCCCCCCCCCCCCCCCCCCCCCCCCCCCCCCCCCCCCCCCCCCCCCCCCCCCCCCCCCCCCCCCCCCCCCCCCCCCAGCATAGAAAGAAACCCCATTCTTGTGGGGTATGTGGTAGCGTTTTTCCCAAGGAGACAACAGATTCACATTACCTCCTCATACAGATGAAAATCTCATTCTTGTGAGTATGTGGTAAAACAATTTTCATTAAGAAAATCTTGAATCGACATTACCTCCTCATACAAAAGAAGCCTTATTCTTGTGAAGTATGTGTTAAGCGTTTTCACAAAAGAACAACGATTCATTACCTCACTCATGAAAGAAAAGCCTCATTCTTGGCCGAGGGTATGTGGTAAAACTTGTTTCACGAAGAACAACTGATTCACGTTACCTCACTCATACAAAGAAAAACCTCATTCTTGGCAGGTAGTATAAATGGTAAAGCGTTTTCAAGAAAGGACAATTTGAATGTACATTACCGCAAGCACCAGAAAGAAGCCTCAGCTTGTAGACAGTGCGACGTTTCAATAAAGAATAAACAGAAATTTGCATTACCTCACTCACATCAAAGAGACACCACTTTCGTATAGTGTATCTTGTGTTTTAGCAAGTTTATTATAACATTCTCT